>JANHAD010000484.1:0-11377 GCA_026226035.1 Clarireedia monteithiana
CCGGGTCAGGTGATATTTCCGAGTACAGATCTCGGTCTCGCGGAGGAATTCGAGAGTAGCTTCGATCCCAGGTTTAGTGTCCAATAAGAGAGGTAGGCTGAGGTGATATGTATTAAGAGCGTCCTTAAGCTTAGTGCAGGTATTAGCGAGTAGTCGGCAGCTGATCAGGAGGTATTCGGGGGTCTCCTTTTTGCTGTATTTACACTTTTTTTTTTTTTTTTTTTTTTTCTTCATTTTTACGACCTGTGTAAGTCTGAGACTATAGTAGGTCGGCTAGCGGCTAACCCGCTAGCGGCTAGGTGTATATAATATTAAAGTATATACAATGCTATATATAGTAAAGAGATATTAAGGGTCTAGCCCTAGTTAAGGAAATACCGACAAAATAATAAAAATAGCTTTAAAACTCCGAACTCAAAATTATAATATTAAGGAAGATATTAAGCCAAACCAGCCTAATTGTATAATATTAGAATAGTATTAAGTATTATCCGTCCTAATATCGTATATTAAACTGGTATTAAGTTTAATAAAGACAATTTGATAATCCAATTTGATTAGTAAGTAATTTAGAGGTCAAATAACTAAGTTAAGTGACTAGGTTAGGTGATATTTTCGAGTACAGATCTCGGTCTCGCGTAGGAATTCAAAGGTAACTTCGATGCTAGGCTTGATATCTAATAAAAAGAGGAGGCTAAGGTAGTATATATTAAAGGAGTCTTTGAGCTTCACTCTAACACTAACTAATAAGCGATAGCTAATAAAGAGATATTCAGAAGTCTTCTTTTTACTATATTTATATTTATTATTATTAATCAGACTGAGTTAGTATATATAAGCCTTAATATAGCTATAGCTTAGCTTTAGCTAATAAAAGGCGTTAGCTATAATTCGCTTAGTCTTAAAGAGGATTGCTAGCTTGGATCTAGGAGCTAATTAGTAGGTTGAAATATAATTAGTTTTAGAGTCAATATACTTAAACTTGGATTTAACTTAGTTTAATGCTAATTCTTATTTCTAAGTCTTGATTCTCTTAATATTAGTATCTAAATAAACAAAGTTAGTTATATAAAAGTCTAGTTCTTTGCTAGTACTTACTTTAACTAGTTTATCTACTATTTTATTCTTATTGATATTATAGTAACCAGGAACTTAAATTAAGTTAATACTAGTATTTTTATTAACTATTATAGTACTAGTATTATATATTCTTATTAATTAGTCTTAGCCTGAGTTATTGTTCAGCGACTGAAATCTAAGTAAGATAACCTGATTATTATTATACACTATATATTCTTGGTCTAGCTAAGCTAGCTAGCTAGCTAATTCGATAGCTTAGGTAATTTCTTCTAATTCACTATTATAGACTAGCTAATTTAAATTAATATTCTATTTATACACTCGAATTAGCTCTTGATTAGTATTTAAAAGAGCTAGTCTAACTTCTATTCTAATTTCAGTTTATAATTAGAATTTATTAGTATAAAAGAAATATTGATTATTAGTCTATATTAATACTAAGTTCTAGTAATCTAATACTTTATCCTCTTTTAATAAATAATTAATCCGGATATTATAGAGAGTAGTTAAAGTCTAAGAGGGAAATTTAAATAGCTATATTAGTTTCAAGCTAGCTATATCAACTAGCGAGTATATTAATAGTCTAATTCAGTTAATTTAAATTAGCTTTAGCTTCAACTTTGATTTAAGCTTCTTGATCTGTAGTAGAGCTAGCAAGTCACTATCTAAGTTTATAATATCTTAATAATTATTATAGTAACTATTATAATTATAATAACCTTTCTAAAGAAACTTATAAATTAAATAGCTTCTTAAAAGTTTAAAAGATCGAAAAGTATATTAGTAAGTAATATTAGCAAACTTAATATCCAGAGATACTAATGTAGCTTCGATATCTATAACTAATATAAAGCTAGTTTTAAATACTTTTAGTATCTTCCGAAAAGCAAGGTTTTGAAAACTATAAAGTTAGCTATTAAAACTAACTTATCTTTTATACTAAATCAAGAAGCTGTAATCTGAAATACTAGCAATATAAGCGATATATAGCTAGTATATTATAAAAGAAAATAAGCTGGTTTAAATATTAGTTAATCAACTAATTCGAAGAAAAACTAACTTTGCTTAACTAATCTAGATTAAGATATAATTTTTATATTTTAGTGTATTATCAAACTAAATTCCTAGCTATCTTACTAGCTTAGAAAGGTATATAACTTCCTAATTCAGTAATTTAACCGAATTAGTTACTGATTATCTAGAAAAGAAATAGATTAATTTAGTCTTTTTAAAGTTAAACTCGATACTATTTACTATTCTAAGAGTATATAATTTATTAACCTCTCTTTTTAAAATTTCATAGTTTTTCTTAAAACTAGTTAAGCTAGTAGTTAATACGATATCGTTTATATAACTTTAGATTAAGTAGCTAATAGTTAGAAAAAGATTCTTAATATAAATTAAGAATAAGATTAAACTAATTAAGTTACTTTAAAGAATTCTAGTATTAATAAGTTTAAAAGACTTAATTTAATTATCGAAAGCTAGTCTCAGTTGTTAAGCTTCTAGAAAGTAACTAATCTAGATTATAAAATTAAGTAGAAGTTTTAGCTTTTTTAAAATTGTAAATAGCTGGTTCTTAGATATATAATCGAAAGCTCCTTTAATATCGAGAAATAGAACTAAAGTTTTAAATTTATTTATATAATCTCCTTCGATTTTATTTATTAATAATAATACTATATTAATTATAAACTTTTTCAACTTATTTCTAATTTGAAAGTTATATAATAAAGTATTAGTTTTAATTAAATAGTTTAATCTCTTTATTAGTATCTTCTTATTAACTTTCTTAAAATAGTTAAATAGTAATATTATCTTATAAACTTTTAAAATCAAATAATCAAGTTTTTTTAATTTCTTGAAAATAGCTCTTATTACTTAATATTAGTAAGTTAAGTAATATTTAAAATTAATAAATAGATTGAAGACTTTATAAAATAAATTAAAAATAGCTTAATAAACTTTAATAATAATTTCCTAGCTAATTCCATCTAGCTTTAAAATTTTTCCTTTGATTTTCGTTGAATAAGCTCTTTCTAGCTTGTTAGCGGCTAGCTCCGACTAAGTATCGACTTTATAAGAATTTTAAGTAGGACTAGTCGAGATTAGAAGTTCTAAGAACAAAGTAGCTTTCAAAATAACCGCTTTTCTATTGAAAATTAACTAGTTTAAAATCGAGAGTAGTTGATAACTCAAGTAGCTTTTAGTGTAGTTAAAAGCTTTAAAAATTAATTTCAAGTTTTTTATCTTCAAGAAGGTATTCTAGTAGCTCCGTTTAGTATACTTAATAGCCGAAAAGTAGAGGTTTCTAACTAGATTATAACTTTGACTTTAACCTTTACTTCTCTATACTTTTAGCATCGATTTCTGTAATTCCTTTAGCTTAGAGGTCTATTAAAGCTTAGTTCTCAGCTTAGGCTTTATTCTCGGAATCGCACTAGCCGCCGCTAGCCCGATTAGTCGCGTTAGCTCGGAAGAGATATTCTCAAAAAATGTCACGCTCGACACTTCAAAGTTTAGCCCGGTTCTCGTGACTTCTGGGGGGTCCTGGTTGAGAACTAGGCTTTTCTTAGCCAAATCAACTAGTCTGTCTTTAAAAAGATCCCAATCAGCTTTCTTAGTATCAAAGAATTGAAGAGGATTTGAGTAGCTTTGATTTGACTTCAGATTCTTGATTGTGAAGAAGATCGGACGATGATCTGAGCCTAGGCTGTCTAGTACTTGCCAGTCATCTATACACCTCGCTACCCCTGAAGTAGCAAGTGTCAGATCTAAGACCGACGAGCTAGAGCCTCGAAAGAAGGTTTTAGCCCCGATTTCATTTAAGAGTTCGAGGTTATTATCTTCAATCCAGTTGACTAATCGGGTTCCGGCTTGAGTATCGGCTGCTGAGGGGTTCCACCAAGGGTGATGAGCGTTGAAATCCCCTAAGATAAGCGAATTAGCTGAAATAGCTCTTGGAAACAAGCTTCTTTCAACTGTTTTAGCCTCGCTTTCTCCTTGGCTTTTCTCGTTGTAAACGTTGACTATTTCAAGTGTATTGACTTCCTGGCCTAGTCGGACTATTAATAAGTCCGAATCCAAATTATCCGGCGCTAGCGTTACTTCAATCTTAAGAACTTTTAAAATATATATCAAGATTCGAGGTTTGAATTCGCAGGTTAGTGCTAGGAGCTGGTTGAAGCTAGAGTAAGATATAGACTAGCTTTGAAGGTAATTTCAGTCTTTAGCTATAATCCAAGGCTCTTAGATTATTAATAAGTTAATTTTTAAGTTGATAGCAAGCTAAAAAGCTATTTCAATTCTTAGTAAACTTTTATTGAGATTCATTTGTAATACCCGGATATTCTAGTTATTTATAGACTAGTATTGACCTTTTTCGTTGCCTTATATACTTCACACGATTTGGAGTCACTAGTGTAAAGTTGGGAGCAGTTATAGCACTTTAAAGCTAAGTAGCTACAAGCTTTCTTATAAATACTATAGATGCTATAAAAGTGTTAGAAGGTCGAGTAAGGCTCCGCGTATAGGCTACACTTAACTTAGTGTTAGCAAAATTGAATTATATATCTAAATCTCTAATACTTAGTATACTAAGTTGATTTTGCTATACTTAGCAATTTCTCAGCTTTGACTGATATTCCCGCAATATAAACTTAGTTCCTAATATACCTTTCGACTTCCTTACTAGTTTTAAAAAAGACTACTACTAATCTAACTTGCTTAGCCACACGATTAGCTTCTGAAGATAGCTAATAAAGAGTTTTAATTAGTTTGAGATTTAAAGAAGAGTTGAAGGTTTTTATCTTTTTCAAAACTAGTCTTATATCTTTAGAGGTGTTAAAGTTATCTGTAGAGATCCTATATAGTACTACTTTGTACCAGGGTTTATCCTTTTAAATAGTTTTAAAGTTAATAAAATTCTTCTAAATATCGAGCTTCTCAATCAAGAAGTTGGTAGTATAAAGAGATGTAGTAATCAGGATAAGATTCTTCTTATTGGCGGCGCTAGTAATAGCTGAGACAACTAGGCTTTTAACCTCTTTAGCCTTAAAAGCCTTATTTATCGAGTTGCAAACAAGAAGAGTTGAAAAGAGAGTAGGAATATCGCGAATCAAAATAAATCGATTTTATAGTTTAGGCTTAGCCTGTAGCTTGGCTTTAGGCTTGACAGTTGTCTATTCGAAGGCCTTAGAGGCCCCGGCAGCAGCGATGTTAGCGAAGGTAGCCCGGGCCGGATTTTAAGCGATTTTCATCACTTTTAGCACCGGCTAAGTCTTTAAGACAGCGGGGGTCACCGGGGGCATGACAGGAGCTTTGGCGGGAGCTTTAACTTTAGCTTAGGCTTGGGCTTCGACCCGGCGAGTTGCGTATTCCAAGTTATTAATCTGAGAGGCTAATTGGTCGGTAACCTTTTTAATCTTTCCAAATTCAGTATAGTCTCTAAAGACTTCGATTAAATCTAAAATTTAAATCTGTTTAGCTTAGGAATCAGTTATTGTATAAACCTTAATTAAAAGGTCTCAAGCTTCCAAAATTAGTTTATTTGAAGGGTTATTAGTAGGGGCCTGAAGGGGGTTGGATTTCGGGATTTTATTAGTCTAGTCCGAAGTAAAAGGGTTGTCCCGTTTAGATAGGCGGAGGGGAATTCTGCCGGGGCTAGTAGCTGTATCGAGGGTGGGTCTTGCAAGGGGGTCCGAGTTTAAAGTATCGGAAAAGCCAGATAAGTCGAGATTTGGATTGAATCGAAGGGTTGCGGGCAGTGTTGGGGACGTAGTGATGTCTATAGTGTTATTAATGCCCGGCATAACTGGCGGGCTAGACCGAATAGCGGTAAGAGCCGAAGAGGTACGGGATTCCAATGTTGGTTGTTGTACAAGGGTTGAGGGGTCTATTTTGGAGACCGACGGTGATATACCACCCAATATAGTGTACTATAGCTTAGACAAGTGTCCTTAGCCCTTAGACACACCTCAAATCCTTAATACCCTCAAATATTTGCAATTAAGCAAGTTGTGCTTAATGTCGGAGTCTTAATGTTGTTGGTTCAGACAGCTGAAATGGCTGTCCGGAAGTGCCGGAAGTGGCGGCGGCGGCGGTATCGACGATGATATCTCGGGCGCTAGGAGGGGTACCGAGGTGCAAATAGGCTTTTTTTTTTTTTTATTCATTTTAACGACCTGTGTAAGTCTGAGACTATAGTAGGTCGGCTAGCGGTTAATCCGCTAGCGGCTAGGTGTATATATAAATAAAGGTTAGGTATATGCAATATTATATATAGTGAGTGATATTGAGAGTCTAGCCCTAGTAAAGGAAATAAAGACAGTAAATAAATAAAAGTATTAAAACTCCAAATCCGATTTCCGCGATATTAAGGAAAACATTAAACTAAATATACTCAATTGTACGATATTAAGACAACATTAAGCTTAATATCGGATTTTAAGTTGATATTAAAACAACATTAAGCTTAATATCGAATTTTGAGCTGATATTAAAGAAAGTGACAATTTGAGAGTCCAATTTATTCAGCTAACAAGTCAGGTAATATATTCTGATCTAAATACTAAGGTTCTTTTAATTGCTTTATAAACCTCGTATAGCTTTGAATTGCTAGTGTGGGATTGGGTGCAGTTAGTACACTTTAGTGCTAAGTATAAACAGACTTTGCCGCGAGTACTACAGACACTACAAGAGTACTAGGAAGTTATATAAGGCTCTATATATAAGCTGCACTTAGCCTAACACTTGCAGAATTAAGTTGTATAACCAAATCCTTGGCATTTAAAGTATTAAGTCGACTTAGCTATATTTAGTAGCTTCTCGGCTCTAACTAAGATTCCGGCAATATAAACCCGGTTCCTTATACACCTATCGACCTTCTTACTAGTCTTAAATAAAACTACCACGGATCTAGCTCGCTTAGTCGCCCGGTTAGCTTCTGAGAACAGCCAATAAAGAATGCCGATTGGTTTAAGGTTTAAGGTAGTATTGAAAGTCTTAAGCTCTTCTAAGACTAGTTCCATGCCTTCCGGGGTATTGAAGTCGGCAGTAGGGATTCTATAAAGTACTACCTTATACTAAAGCTTATCCTTTTAAATTGACTTAAAGTTAATTAAGTTCTTCTAAATATTAAGCTTCTTAATAAGAAAATCGGTGGTATATAGCGGAGTAATTGTCAAAATAAGGTTCTTTTTATTAGTCACGCTAGTAATAGCCGATATAACCGGTCCTTTAACTCCTTTAGCCTCAAAAGCCTTATTAATCGAGTTGCGGATAGAGAGGGCGGAAAAAAGTAACAAAGTATCACAGATCAAGATAAGTTGATTTGAGGGCTTTAGCTTAGCCTTAGGCTTGGCCTTAGCCTGGACTGTGTACTATTCAGTATTAGCCTCAGAGGCCTCAGCAGCAGCGACGTTAGCGAATGAAGACTAGGCCGGATTCTAGGCGATTTTCGTGGATTTAGCAAGCTAAGTCGCCGGGACAGCGGGGGTCACCGGAAGGGTCGCCGGGGGCTTAGCTTGAGTCTTAGTTTTAGCCTGAGTTTCGACCTTCCGGGTAGCGTATTCGAGGTTATTAACTTGAGAGGCTAGCTAATCAGTGATTTTTTTAACCTTTCTGTATTCGGTATAATCGCGGAAAACCTCAATTAAATCCAGTATTTGAGTCTGCTTATTATAGGACTTAGTCATTGTATAAGCTTTAACTAATAAGTCTCGAGCTTCCAAGATTAGCTTATTAGCCAGGTTATTAGTGGCGGCTTGATAGAGGTTGGATTTAGAGACTTTATTAATCCCTTTTAGAGTAAAAGGGTTGTTCCGTTTAGAGAGGCGGAAGAGGATTCTGCTAGGTCCAGTAGTAGTTCTAAGGGTGGGTCTAGCAAGAGAGTTCGAGCTTATAGCGTCCGAAAGGCCAGATAAGTTAATATTGAGATTGAACTGGAGGGTGGCAGGAAGGGTCAGCGATGTAGTAATATCTATAGTATTATTAATGCCTGGTATAGCTGGCGGGCTTGACCGGATCGCAGTGACTGCTAAAGAAGAGAGAGAAACTGAGCTTTGATTAGTAGGTGTTGAGGGGTCTATTTCTAATACCGCCGGCGATATACTACTTATATAAGTGTATTAAAGCCTAGACAAGTGTCCTAGGTCCTTAGACACGCTTCTAGCTCTTAATCCCTTCAATTATTGCCAATTCGCCGAGTTGTACTTAATATCGAAGTTTTAATGTCGATGGTTTAGATAGCTGAAGTCGATGTCCGGAAGTGCCGGAATTAATAGCGACGACGATATCTCGGGAACCCGAAGATGTACTGGTGTGCTAATTGCTTTATTAAGTCCACGAAGTCTTATTAAGTCTTAATAAGACTTATTTGAATGATTTTTAATAATTTTTAATATTTTTATTAATATTTTTGGATTTTTGGATTTCGATGAAAATTCTTCGATATAAAGTAAAAATCGCGACTTTCGGCGGCGACGACGATATCTCGATAGCGCCGGGCCGTATAATAAAGCGGATAGCTTTATTGAATTCGCTGAGTTATAATTAGTTGTTACTAATAAAGATCGGATGAATTTCGATAAAAGTACATGTTTTTTCGATTGCAAATAGACTTATTCGGTTTGTAGATATACACTGAAGCTAGCTATGTTTTTTTATTTGATGATTTTTATTGATATTTATTGCTTTTTCGATGTTTTTGTGGTTTTTAAATGTTTTTAATGAAAATTTCAAAATATAGAGTAAAATATTGTAAAATCGACGGCGACGACGATATCTCAACGGCGCTAGGTTGTACAACAAAGCCGATTACTTTATTGAATCCGCTGTACTGTAATTATCAAGAGTACTAAAAGATCGGGTTGATTTGAATAAGAATTTGTCTTTTTTCAATATTTTGTTATTTTTAAAGTTGTTATATCATATAAACCCGGTTTCTTCAAACAAGGCAAAAAAAACTTCCGGAATCGAAAAAACGCGTACTCTTATCGAAAATCATCCGATCTTCATCGAATACAACTAATTACAGCACAGCGGACTCAATAAAGCTATCGGCTTCTTGGTACGACCTGGCGCTGTCGAGATATCGTCGTCGACGTCGATTTTCGCGATAATTACCCTATATTTGCAAATTTTTCACCGAAAACACCAAAAAATCACAAAAACATCGAAAAACAACAAATATTAATAAAAAATCATCAATTAAAAGATATAGCTAGCTTTAGCGTACGTCTACGGACCGATAGAGCCTAAAAGCACCTTAGTACCCCTTCTGGCGCCCGAGATATCATCGTCGATACCGCTGTCGCCGCTACTTCTGGCACTTCCAGACAGCCATTTCAGCTGTCTGAACCAACAACATTAAGTCTCCGATATTAAGCACAACTTGCTTAATTGCAAATATTTGAGGGTATTAAGGATTTGAGGTGTGTCTAAGGGCTAAAGACACTTGTCTAAGCCTAAGTACACTATATTAGGTGATATATCACTGTTAGTCCCCAAAATAGACCCCTCAACTTCTGTCCAACACCCAACTTTGAATTCCCGTACTTCTTCGATACAAACAGTTATTCGGTCAAGCCCCCCGGTAATCGCGGACACTATGAATACTACTATGGATATTATATCGTCGCTATCACTTCCAGCGACCCTCTGGTTCAACCCTAATTTCGATATATCTGGCCTTTCCGATGCTTTAAGCTCGGACCCCTTAGCTGGACCTACCTCTGACGTTACTACTGGCCCCGGCACTATTCCCTTCCGCCTTCCTAAAAGGGCTAACCCATTCTCGGCCGACCGGAACAATAAAAATCCGAAACCAACTCTAAACGCAACCTCTGCTAACAACCCAGCTAATAAGCTAATTTTTGAAGCTCGAGACCTTTTAATTAAAGCTTATACAATAACTGATTCCCAGGCTAAATAGACCTAAATTTTAGATTTAATTGAAATCTTTAGAGACTATACCGAATTTAGAAAGGTTAAAAAGGTCACCAACTAATTAGCCTCTCAGATTAATAACCTGGAATACGTAACTCGCCGGGTCGAAGCCCAAGCCTCCTCCAAGCCCTCCCAACCAAAGACTACTAAGACTATGCCCCCGGTGACCCCCGCTGTCCCGACGACTAAGCCGGCACCAAAAGTCACGAAAATCGCTCAAAATCCGGCCCAAGCTACCTTCGCCAACATCGCTGCTGCCGGGGCCCCTGAGGCTACTGAATAGACAACTGTTAAGCCTAAGGCTAAGCCCCAGGCTAAGCCCAAACCTCAGAACCGACTAATCCTAATCCGCGACATTCCAGCCCCCTTTTCAACTCTTCTTATCCGCAACTCGATAAATAAAGCGTTTGAGGCTAAGGGAGTTAAAGGCCCGGTTGTTTCAGCTATCACTAGCGCCGCCAACAAGAAGAACCTAGTCCTAACTACTACACCTCCTTATACCACCGATTTCTTAATTGAAAAGCTCGATATTTGGAAAAATCTTATTAATTTTAAGACTATTCAAAAGAACGAACCTTGGTATAAGGTAGTATTACACGGGATCCCTACAAGCGACTTTAACACCCTTGAAGGCATGGGACTAATCCTGGAAGAAATCAAGACCTTCAATTCTTCTCTCAACCTCAAACCAATTGGAACTCCTTATTGGCTCTCTTCAGAAGCTAATCGCGCGGCTAAGCGAGCTGAATCAGTAGTAGTCTCTTTTAAGACTAGTAAGAAAGTCGAAAAGTATATTAGAAACCAAGTCTATATCGCTGGAATATTAGTCAAAGCTGAGAAATTACTAAATATAGTAAAGTTAACTCAATATACTAAGTGCCAGGGTTTCGGGCACGTGACTCAATTTTGCCGATACCAAGCTAAGTATAGCCTATACGCGGAGCCTCACTCGACCTCTCAATACTCCTACAGCATCTGTAGTATTTACAGGAAAACTTGTTTTCACTTAGCTTTAAAGTACTATAACTGCTTTTAGGCTTATACTAGCGACTCGAAATCGTGTAAAGTGTATAAGGCTACAAAGAGACTTAATATAAGTTTATAAATAGCCAGGATATTCGGGTATTATAAATGAATCTCAACAAAAGTTCACCGGGGACTGAAGCAGCTTTCTAGCTTGCTATCAACTTAAAAATTGACTTATTAATAATCCAAGAGCTCTGGATTATAGCAGAGGACCGGAACTACCTTCAAAGTCGGTCTATATCCCACCCCAGCTTCAACCAGCTCCTAGCACCAACCTGCGAATTCAAACCTCGAACCTTGATATATACTTCAAAAGTTCTCGAGA
>JANHAD010000485.1:0-2500 GCA_026226035.1 Clarireedia monteithiana
GTGCTCTTGTACGCTTCTGCACCCGGTGCTCTTCTGCGCTTCTGCTCCCGGTGCTTTTGTACGCTTTTGCACTCGGGTCTCTTATACGCTTTTGCACCCGGGTCTCTTATACGCTTCTGCACCCGGTGCTTTTCTGCATTTGTGCACCAGGTGCTTTTCTGCATTTGTGCACCAGGTGCTTTTCTGCTCTTTTGCACCCGGTGACCTCTGTTCCGCCCAATGCGCTTTTTCTCCTAGACGCGCTCTTTTTTTCTTTAAATTCAATACTATATACAAGGAAGATATGTTTGTGATTTCTCTTTTCAATAAAATACGATAATAATTTATATTTGTATATTTAATTATTATATGTAAAATAAACTTCCTATTTATTTAGTAGTTCATCATTATTAAAAAACATTAATTATATAACTTATAACGAGACTATTAATAAAAGTATTAAATAACTTCAAAATTTACAATAAAAAACTAAGAAGATTTAAAAGATTTGAAAAACTTATAAATATTAACAAGTTGTATATTATTAGATAAGTCCTATATCTAAAGCATATATATGTATATATATACTTACTTAAAATCTTTAAATAATATTAGAATAATTTCAAATAAATTATCAAATTGCTTTTTTTTAAAAGTTCGTTTTTAAATATTTGAATTGATTAGTTTTTAACCTCTAGATATATCTATACGTGTTTATACGGCGTTTTTAATTACTTTCTCCTTTATATAACCAGATTTAGCGAGGAACGAAGGGGGAAAAGATAGAAAAAAGGAATTTTAATCCTTTATCAATAATGGTTACGTCGAATTGAGGTATATATATATAGCTACTAATACGCTTTCGTGTAAGTAGTGTCACTTTTACATAGTGTGACAATGATAGTCTGGTAAGTAGCATTGTACATATACCGATACTCTCTGCTTCTATTTTGTCACCCGAATTATATAACAGTCTCTACATTTCCGTGGCGTATGCATAAGATAAGAAGGTCCGATTATACTATTTAGATTGGTTTGAAATCGATTTAGAGACGCTCTGAAGACTCCACAAAGCTTATTATAGCGACTTGGAAAACCTAAAATGGTTTGACTTTTGGGTTCTCTTATAGATATATTAGTGCTGAGAGGGGGATGGGGGACACACACCTCCGCATTTTCCGATCAATTCCAGCTCCCGGTGCTCTTTTGCGTAGGCACCCCTGTAGGCACCCCGCACCCCACTCCCGGCGGCCCGCACCCATCGCATGGCATTTCCTTTTTCCCCAAGTCCCTTTTCGTGGGACGTTTCGCCGCTCGATTTGTGAGCCGCATGGATATTTCGGCGATTTCCCCACACCAATGAATTGATCGGAAAAATCTTTTGGGACCAACTCAATTGTGCGGCCGATTCCCCGCAAAACGAGGTCGGTGGGTATATGAATGGGGTGGGTTGACGCCTCAGAGAAGAAGGTGGGAGCCGCGACGGCTGTCGTGTCGGCGGACCTGGTGGCATGCACAGTCAGTGTCTTTCGGCATTGGGTGCGCGGCTGCGAGGGACGTGTGCCCCTAACCTTCTTGCTATGAAAGCCCACACCGTTCGATTCTAGGGGCGCGCCCCTCTAATCACCCAAGCCCTTGTGGGTGTCGCCGTTCGGGGGTACCACCACGTGAATTAGCTAGCCTGTACAGGCCAACGGCGCTTCGGTCGCGGCTTCTTCTCCCACGTACCTCCCGCACGCGCACGCACGAGTCGTAGGGCCTGCCGTCCGGCGGGATGCCTAAGTGTCTCTCCCCGGCAGGGCACTCTAAATCTCCGCCGGGAACCCCGAAACCATTCTGTACCTTGGTTTGCGGATGTGCGACCGATTGAGTAGCTTCCGATGGTGTCCAAAAAGTGTTCTAACCCGCTGCTACTCAGGCGTGATCCGACCCGCTCTCCGCGGACGTGGGGCCTCCGGGCGCCGCGGCCGTGACGAGCAACCGACGTCCCGTCAGCCCCGCGTGGGGGCGTGGCGGGCGGCGATGGAGCCTGTGGATTGGTGGCCGATGGCTATCCCTCTCCTTCAACAGACTCGGGGGCACGCCCAAGCCGATAACCGCCCTCGGGCGTGACGCGGTGGACGGTATCCTCCTCCTGAGGGGCCGACATCACACCTCGCGGCGGCGCCTGGCGCCCACGCGCTGTGCGGTGGAACGTCCTTTGGGGAACATAGTGGGGGCATATGGATGGCCGTCCCGATCCTCGCGAGCCTGGCTCCGGGGGCATCGGGCGGTCGGGGCGCGGGCGCTTCTCTCGGGAGGCGCGCGCGTCTCCAGTCACGTAGCAACTCTTGGCCGCCTGCGGGGGGTCAGGCGCGGGGGGGCTGCGGCCCCGCGCGCCGCAAGATAGTTACCTGGTTGATTCTGCCAGTAGTCATATGCTTGTCTCAAAGATTAAGCCATGCATGTCTAAGTATAAGCAACTATACTGTGAAACTGCGAATGGCTCATTAAATCAGTTATCGTTTATTTGATAGTACCT
>JANHAD010000485.1:10000-11282 GCA_026226035.1 Clarireedia monteithiana
TCTCTCTCTTTCCTAGTAGATCCCTCTTCTTAACCGGTGGAGGAGAGGACTCTAGACTAAGACACAGCCTAACTCGCTATACGTGTGAAATACCCTCTAGGTAGACATATTATATTTAGCTAGCTCGGTATATCTCTATACCCTTCGAGAGGTGCTGAGACAGCAGGCTTAACCTGCTGCCCGACAGACGAAAATGACAACTTTCTCTCTCTCTCTTTCCTAGTAGAAAAAGGACTTGGTGAAAATATCCTTGATATATATAAATAATATATATACGATATATATAAAAATTATATATACAATTAATTTATCGGGAAAATACAATTAGGGTTGTAGTCGATTGTATAGTAAAATCCAAGCAAGACGGAGAGGATGGGTATATAAAGAGAGGTGGTAGTCTCTAAAGGCTGAAACAAGATAGTAAGCTAATATTAAATTCTATTATCAATATATAAGATAAGTAGTGATAGAGTTTAATTAAGAGCTCCGAGGTTGATTATTAAGGATATTATATATACACAAATAGTATTTAAAATATTATCAATTGTATACTCGATATCTTAAAGTGGTTAGTTAGTTAAATCTTATATAAAGAGGCTATTAAGTAATATTTTGAAAACTCTATTTCTAAGTAGAGATAGTAAAGTAGAATCTATTCTTGGAATACTAAAGTAGTAAAACCAAGTTTAATAGCTAGCTAATCCAAGAGATTGCAGTTAGGCGGTAAGATAGTAAGTAGGAGGCCAAGACTACAAGCTGGTATATATAGCTATAACCGATTCCACGACAAGTAGTTATAATAGTATTGATATTTAATTTGGTTTTAAAAAGTTATAACTAGTCACTAAAACTGAGTAACCTCTTCAGCTCCCGGTGACCAGCTCCCGGTGATCTCTTTTCGTTGCTCTTTTTTCTAAGAGGGTTTTTTATCGCTTTTTTCTTACCCGGTTTTTTTTTTTTTTTTTTTTAATTTTTTTTAATTTTTTTGAGGTTTTCTTTTTTTTTCACTTTTCTTTTTCAACTGTTAATCTTATATCTCTGCCCTCCTCCCGGTGCTCCTGTGCGCTTTTGCTCCCGGTGCTGCTCCTGTGCGCTTTTTGCACCCGGTGCTCTTGTACACTTTTACACCCGGTGCTCTTGTACGCTTTTACACCCGGTGCTCTTGTACGCTTCTGCACCCGGTGCTCTTGTACGCTTTTACACCCGGTGCTCTTGTACGCTTCTGCACCCGGTGCTCTTGTACGCTTTTACACCCGGTGCTCTTGTACGCTTCTGCACCCGG
>JANHAD010000486.1:0-11271 GCA_026226035.1 Clarireedia monteithiana
TATATTTAATAATTTCTTAACTTTAACTAATATTCTAATAATATAAATTTAATTCTTTATATACTTTTTAACTTCTTTATTAATTTTAAAAAAACTATTACTAATTCAATTTATTTAATTATATAATTAACTTTTAAAAAAAATTAATAAGAAATTCTAATTAGTTTAAAATTAAAAGAGAAATTAAAAGTTTTTATTTTTTTAAAATTAATTTTATATTTTTAAAAGTATTAAAATTATCTATAAAGATTTTATATAATATTATTTTATATTAAAGTTTATTCTTTTAAATAGTTTTAAAATTAATAAAATCTTTCTAAATATTAAGTTTTTTAATTAAGAAATTAATAATATAAAAAAGTATAATAATTAAAATTAAGTTCTTTTTATTAATAATATTAATAATAACTAAGATAATTAAACTTTTAACTTTTTTAATTTAAAAAGCTTTATTTATTAAATTATAAATAAGAAAAGTAAAAAAAAACTAAAATATTATAAATTAAAATAAATCGATTTTATAATTTCAATTTAGTTTTAAACTTAGTTTTAATTTATATTATCTTTTATTTAAAAGTTTTAAAAACTTTTATAATAATAAAATTAATAAAAGTAGTTTAAATTAGATTTTAAATAATTTTAATTATTTTTAATAACTAAATAATTAAAATAATAAAAGTTATTAAAAGAGTTATTAAAAGTATAATAAAAGTTTTAATAGAAGTTTTAGTTTTAATTTAAACTTTAATTTAATAAATTATATATTCAAGATTATTAATTTAAAATATTAATTAGTTAATTATTTTTTTAACTTTTTTAAATTTAATATAATTTTAGAATATTTTAATTAAATTAAAAATTAAACTTTATTTATTTTAAAAATTAATAAAAGTATATATTTTAACTAATAAGCTTATTAATTAGATTATTAATAGAAGTTTAATAAAAGTTAGACTTTAAGATTTTATTAGTTTGATTTAAAATAAAAAGATTATTTTATTTAAATAAATAAAGAGGAATTTTATTAAAGTTAATAATTATATTAAAAGTAAATCTTATAAAAAAGTTCGAGTTTAAAATATTAGAAAAGTTAAATAAATTAATATTAAAATAAAATCAAAAGATTATTAAAAGTAATAATAAGATAATAATATTTATAATAATATTTATAATAAAGAGATTAAACTTAATAATTATAATTATTAAGAAAATAATTAAATAAAAGTTAATTTAAATAATATTCTAATTATTAATTAAAGTTGAAAGTAATATTAATTAATTAAAAAGTATTAAAAAGTTTATTTTAAAAGTTAATAATAATATTTTATTTAATATAATATATTAAAACTTAAATAAATATTCTTATTTTTTTAAATATATTTTTAAAATTTAATTTTTTTAATTATTTGTAATTAAATAAATTATATTTAATATTATATCTTTAATATTATTAGTTTAAATAACTAAACTAAATATCTAGAAATATTAGAAGTAATTATAATAATAATATTAATAATAATATTAATAATAATATTAATAATAATATTTTAGATATTAGAAAGTATATTAAAATACTTTTAAGTTTATTTAATTTATAAATATATATTGAAGTTAATTATATCTTTTTATTAATAATTTTATTAATATTTAATTATTTTTTAATATTTTTATAATTTTTAAATATTTTTAATAAATATTTTGAAATATAAAATAAAAATTTATAAAATCGATAGTAATAATAATATTTTAATAATATTAGATTATATAATAAAGTTAATTATTTTATTAAATTCACTATATTATAATTAATAAAAATATTAAAAAATTAAATTGATTTAAATAAAAATTTGTTTTTTTAATATTTCTTATATTATAATATTAAATTTAATTTATTAGATTTCCACACTTTTTTAATATAAATAATTATTTAATTAAACTTTTTAATAATCACGAATATTATAGATATTATTATAAATATAATATTATTATTATTATTATTTAAAAGTTTTTAATTTAACTTTAACTTTAATATATCTAATTTTTCTAATATTTTAAATTTAAACTTTTTTATAAGATTTATTTTTAATATAATTATTAACTTTAATAGAATTCTTCTTTATTTATTTAAATAAAATAACTTTTTTATTTTAAACTAGATTAATAAAATCTTGAAATTCAATTTTTATTAAACTTTTAATAATTTAATTAATAAATTTATTTTAAAAGTTTAGAATTTATTAGTTAAAATATATACTTTTATTAACTTTTATAATAAATAAAGTTTAATTCTAGATTTAATTAAAATATTTTAAAATTATATCGAATTTAATAGAATTAAAAAAATAACTAATTAATTAGTATTCTAAATTAATAATCTTAAATATATAATTTATTAAATTAAAGTTTAAACTAAAATTAAAACTTTTATTAAAATTTTTATTATATTTCTAATAATTCTTTTAATAACTTTTATTATTTTAATAACTAAATTAATATTAAAAATAATAAAAATTATTTAAAATCTAATTTAAACTATCTTTATTAATATTATTATTATTAAAATTTCTAAAACTTTTAAATAAAAAATTATAAAATTTAAAGTTAAACTTCAAATTAAATTTAAATTATAAAATTGATTTATTTTAATTTATAATATTTTAACTTTCTTTTATACTTTTCTTATTTATAACTTAATAAATAAAACTTTTAAAATTAAAAAAGTTAAAAATCTAATTATTTTAACTATTATTAATATTATTAATAAAAAGAACTTTATTTTAATTATTATATTTTTTTATATTATTGATTTTTTAATTAAAAAATTAGATATTTAGAAAATTTTTATTAATTTTAAAATTATTTAAAAGAATAAACTTTAATATAAAATAATATTATATAAAATTCTTATAAATAACTTTAATACTTTTAAAAATATAAAACTAATTTTAAAAGAAATTAAAACTTTTAATTTCTCTTTTAATTACAAATTAATTAAAACTTCTTATTAATTTTTTTTAAAAGTTAATTATATAATTAAATAAATTAAATTAATAATAATCTTTTTTAAAATTAATAAAGAAGTTAAAAAATATATAAAAAACTAAATTTATATTATTAGAATATTAATTAAAATTAAAAAATTATTAAGTATAATAAAGTTAATTTAATATATTAAATATTAAAGATTTAAATATATAATTTAATTTTATTAATACTAAGTTAAATATAATTTATATATAAAACTTTATTCAACTTTCTAATATTCTTATAATATTTATAATATTTATAAGAAAGTTTATTTTTATTTAACTTTAAAATATTATAATTACTTTTAATCTTATATTAGTAATTTGAAATTATATAAAATATATAAAGTAATAAAAAAAATTAATACTAGTTTATAAATAATTAAGATATCTAAGTATTATAAATAAATTTTAATAAAAGTTTATTAAAAATTAAAATTGTTTTTAATTTTATTATTAAATTAAAAATTAACTTATTAATAATTTAAAAACCTTGAATTATAATTAAAAATTAGAACTATTTTCAAAGTTAATCTATATTCTATTTTAATTTTAATTAACTTTTAATATTAACTTATAAATTTAAACTTTAAATTTTAATATATATTTTAAAAGTTTTTATTATTAAAATAATATTAATATTAAATAATTTAAATTTAAATTTATTAATAATTCAATTAAATTATAAAATTAATATATTTAAAATAATTAATATTTATAATAAAACTAATTAATTAGAAAGTAAAAAGTTTAATATAATTAAAAGAAATTTATTTTTAAAAACTATTTTAATTAATTTATTTATTTTAAATAATTTTAATATTTATTATTTTTAATAAAACTTTTTAATAATTAATATTTAAATTAAAACTTAATTAGTTAATTAAATTGAAGATAATAATTTTAAACTTTTAAATAAAGTTAAAATTAAAACTTTCTTTTAAAATTTTAATTTATTAATTTTAGATTTAATACTTATTACTTTAAAAGTAGTAAAGTATATAAATAATTAATAAATACTAGATAATTTAAATTTAAATTATTATTTAATCTTTTTTATAATTAAAAATCTGAAATTAAATCAAAGTTATTTAAATTTACTTTAATTCTTTAATATTAAGAAAACTAATTAAAATTTATTTAAAAATAAATTAGTTAATTTAATTAAAAAGAGTTTAATTTTTAATTAGAATTTTTTAGAAATTATAAAAATTAAATTAAATTTTAAAATATTAAATATAATTTATTTTAAAAATATCTTTTTTAAATTAATATAATTAATTAAATTAATAATAATTAATATAATTTTAAAAATAAAATTTAAATTATAAATTAAATTTTAATAAATCTTTAAATTAAAAAAGTTATAAAAAGTAATAATAAAAGTATAAAAAAATGAAAATTAAAATTATAATTTTATAAAAAACTTTTACTTTTTGATTATTAAATATATTAAATAAAGATATTAAAATATTTTCTTAGAAATTAAAAATTTAAAATTAATTTTCAAAACTTTTAATTATATTAAAAGTTATTTAAATTAAAATCTTCTTTTAATTTTAAACTAATTAACTTTTAAAAGAAAAATAATTATTTTAAAAATTATTTTATTTTTAAAATTTTTAATTTCAATTAATTTTATTTAAGAAATTTATAAAACTAATATTTAATTAAAATTAATTATTAGTAAGTTAGAAAAAGTTTATTTAATAAAAATTAAAAGAAAAACTTTATAATTAAATAAAACTAATTAAGAAATTATTATTAAAATTTAATAAATTATTTCAAATTTATTTTATAAAGTTTTTAACTTTCTTATTAATTATAATTACTATTTAATTTATTAGTATTAAATAATAAAAATTATTTTTAAAAAGTTGTAAAGTTTATAAGATAATATTATTATTAATTTATTTTAAAAAAAGTTAATAAAAAGATATTACTTAAAAAATTAAATTATTTAATTAAAACTAATATTTTATTATATAATTTATAAGTTAGAAATTAATTAAAAGAATTTATAATTAATATATTATTATTATTAGTAAATAAAATTAAAGAAAATTATATAAATAAATTAAAGATATTATTTTTATTTTTTAATATTTAAAAATTAAATATTTATTATTTTAAAAAAGATTAAATTTTCATTTAATTCTATAATTTAAATTAATTAATTAATAAAGTTTAAATAATTAAAATTAATTTTTAAAGTTTAAATAATTAAAATTAGTTTTTGATAGTTAAATTAAATTTATTAAATTTATTAATTATAAAATTCTTTAAAGTAATTTAATTATTTTATATTAAAAATCTATTTCTAATTATTAATTATTTAATTTTAAAAAAATTAAACTAATTTTTTTCTTTATAGAATATTTAATATTTAATTTAATTATATTTTTAAATTAATAAGTTATATATTTTTTAAATTAATCAAGTAGTTAAGAATTTAATTTAATAATTTATTAAATTTAAAAAGTTATATTTTAATTCTTATTAATTAAATTAAATTATCTTTCTTTATTATATATTAATTATATATTATTTATATTATTAGTATTTTAAATTATAAATTTTAAATTTAATATTAAAAATAAATAAATTTCAAAAACTAATTTTATAATTTTTAAAACTTTGTTTTTTAAAAGATATTAAAAGTATTTAAAATTAATTTTATTTTAATTATAAATATTATAACTTATTAAAATACTTTTTAATCTTTTAAACTTTTAAAAAGTTATTTAATTTATAAACTTTTTTAAAAGAATTATAAAAATAATTATTAAAAAAGTTATTAAAATTATAATAATATTATAAATTTAAGTAATAGTTTATTAAATTTATTATAAATAAAATTTAAGTTAAAATTAAAATTAAAACTAATTGAAATTAATTTAATTAAATATTTAATATATTTATTAATTAATTTAACTAATTTAAAATAAATATAATTATTTAAAATTCTTTTTTAAATTTTAAATAACTTTTTTAATATTTAAATTAACTAGATTTTAAAAGAAAAGAAAATATTAAATTATTAGAAATTATTTTTAATATTAATTTAAAATTAATATTTATTTTATATTTATAAATTCTAATTATAAATTAAAATTAAAATAAAAGTTAAATTAACTTTTTGAATTATTATTTAAAAGTTAATTTATATATATAAATACAATATTAATTTCAATTAATTAGTTTATAATAATAAATCAAAAAAGATTATTTAAATTATTAAATTAATTAATTAAATTAAGAATATATAATTTAGAATAAAAATAATTAAAAAGAATTTATTATATTAATATTAAATTAATCTAAATTTTTAATTATTATAATATTAATGAAAATAAAATAATAAAAAAATTAATTAAAAAAATTATTAATTTAAAACTAATTATTTATATAATTAAATTTATTTATTTAAATATTAATATTAAAAGAATTAAAATTTAAAAATAGAAACTAATATTAAAATAATATTTTAAATCTAAATATAATATAAAATATAAAATTAATTATATTTTAATTTATAAATTAATATTTAAAATTAAAATATTAATCTTTTTTAAAATTAAATAAATTATTATTAATATCTTTTATTAATTAAAATTAAATTCTAATTATATTAAAGTTTATATATATTAATTTAATTTAACTTATAATAATAAATATAAATATAATAAAAATAAAACTTTTAAATATTTTCTTATTAATTATTATTTATTTATTAATATTTATATTAATTTAAAAATTCTTTTAATATATATTATTTTAATTTATTTCTTTTATTAAATATTAAATTTAATATTAAAATTACTTTCAAATTTTTATATAAAATTAAAATTTATATTTAAAAATATTATTTAATTTAGTTATTTAACTTTTAAAACTATTTATTAATTAAATGAGTTTAATTTAATATTTTGTTTAATATTATAAATATAAATTTAAAGTTTTAAAATTATTATTGTTAATATTATTATTATTTTCTTAATTAAAATTTAACTTTTAATATTTTTATATTATATATAATATTATATATATCAAAAATATATATATATATATATATTTAATTACTAATAAATTAATTATTAATTAATTTATTATAATTTTATATTTATATAAATTGTAAAATTAAAAAATAAAATAAAAAAACTTGAATATATTATTTATTATAAATTAATATAAGGAACTTTTAATAAATAATTATTATATTTTACTTTTTTATTATAAAATTTAATAAAAAGATTATAATATTAATAATAGTATATTATAAAGTTAGTTTACTTTTTAAAATTATTAAAAAGAATTAAATTTTATTTACAAATATATTCTTATTAATATAATAATTTATTTATTTATTTATTTAACTTTTAAAAACTTTTTCTTTCTTTCTTTCTTTTTTTTTCTTTCTTTTAATAATTTTTTCTTTCTTTTTAATATAATAATATAAAGAAATAATAGTTTCAATTATATAAATATAAGTTTTAAAAAATTATAATAATAATATTTTTTTTATAATTAAATAAGAAAATTTATTTTCTTTTTTTAATTAATAAAAGAAAAAGTTTTAAATTAAAATATAATTTTTTTATTATATATATAAAATACTTTTTCATTAAATATATTATATTTAATTAATTTAATATATCTTTATACTTTTTAAAAATATTATAATAGTAAGTTGAATTTATTATTTAATAAATAAAAATAATAACTTTTTCTCTTTTTCTTTTTAATATTATAAATTTAAATTTAAAGTTAAAATATTATTATTATTATTATTATTATTATTATTATTTCTTTTATTAAAATTAAACTTTTAATATTTTTTATTATATATAATATTATATATATTTAAACTTTATATATATCTAATTATTAATAGATTAATTATTAATTAATTTCTTATAATTTTAAATTTATATAAATTATATAAATAAAAAAAAATAAAAATAAAAATAATAAAAATAATTTTAAAGTTTTAAATTTAAATTTATAATATTAAACTAAATAAATTTAATTATATAATATTAAATTAAATAAATTTAATTATATAATATTAAAACAATATTAAATATTAAATATTAAATATTTAAATATTAAATTTAATAATAATAATTTAAAGATTAAATAATTAAATTATATAATATTTTCAAATATAAATCTTAGTTTCTTTTAAAAAATTTAAAAGAAGTTTTAATATTAAGTTTAATATTTAAAAGAAAAAGTAAATTAAAATAAAATATATTAAAATTTTTTAAATTTAATATAAATATTTATAAGTAAATTATAATTAAAAAGAAGATATTTAAAAATCCTTTTCTATTATATTTATATTTATTATTATTAATTAGATTAAGTTAATATATATAAATTTTAATATAATTATAATTTATTTTCTATTAATAAAAAATATTAATTATAATTTATTTAATTTGAAAAGAGATTAATAATTTAAATTTAAAAATTCATTTATAAATTAAAATATAACTAATTTTAAATTTAATATTATATTTTAATTTAATATATTATTTTAATTTAATATATTATTTTAATTAAATATATTATTTTAAAACTAATTTTTATTTTCAAGTTTTAATTTATTCAATATTATTATTTAAATATATAAAGTTAATTTTATAAATATTTAAATTAAAATTAATATCTACTTTAATTAATTAATTTATTATTTTATTACTTTTAATATTATAATAATTAAGAATTTAAATTAATTTAATATTAATATTTTTATTAATTATTTAAATATTAATATTATATATCTTTATTAATTATTTTTAATTTAAATTATCGTTTAGTAATTAAAGTCTAAATAAAGTAGTTTGATTATTATTATATATTATATATTCTTAATTTAGTTAAACTAATTAGTTTGTTAATTTAATAACTTAGATAATTCTTTTCAATTTATTATTATAAACTAGTTAATTTAAGTTAATATTCTACTTATATATTTAAATTAGCTTTTAATTAATATCTAAAAAAGCTAAACTAACTTCTATTTTAATTTTAATTTATAATTAAAACTTATTAGTATAAAAGAAATATTAATTATAAATTTATATTAGTATTGAATCTTAGTAATTTAAAACTTCGTTTTCTTTAAAAAGACTATTAATCTAAATACTAAAAAGGCTAGCAAGGTTCTAAGAAGAGAATTTAAATAGCTATATTAGTTCCAAACTAATTATATTGATTAGTAAATATATTGATTATTTAATTTAGTTGATTTAAATTAGTTTTAGCTTTAACTTTAGTTTTAACTTCTTAATCTATAATAGAACTAGCTAGTCGCTATTTAAACTTATAATATTCTAGCTTTCTTAGTAATTGTCTTAGTAGTTATTATAATTATAATAACTTTTTTAAAAAAGCTTATAAATTAAATAGCTTTTTAAAAGTTTAAAAGATTGAAAAGTATATTAATAAGTTATAATATTTAAACAAATATCTAAGAAGGCTAATATAGCTTTAATATTTATAATCAAAGTAAAATTAATTTTAAATACTTTTAATATTTTTTAGAAAACAAGATTTTGAAAATTACAAAGTTAGTTATTAAAACTAACTTATCTTTTATATTAAATTGAAGAGTTGTAATCTAAGATATTAACAATATAAATAATATATAGCTAGTATATAATAAAGAGAGATAAATTAATCTAAGTATTAACTAGTTAACTAATTTAAAGAAAAACTAATTTAATTTAATTAATTTAAATTAAAATATAATTTTTATATTTTAATATATTATTAAATTAGATTTCTAACTAATATATTAATTTAAAAAGTGTATAATTTACTAATTTAATAATTTAATTAAATTAGTTATTAAATTAATTTTAAAATTAAAATTTATATTTTTCATTATTTTAAATATATAAAATTAATTAAATTAGTAATTAATATAATTTTATTTATATAAAATTAAACTTAATAATTAATAATTAAAAAGTAAAAGTAAATTAAATTAGATATATTTATTAAAATTATATATAATTTAAAATAAAGTTTTAAATTTTATAAATATTTTCTTAATAAATATAATAAAATAATTAATATTAAGTCTTTAATAAAATATTTTAAATATTATAAATTATTTAATTATTTTTTTAAAAATTTAAATTTAATAAAAACTTTCTTTTTACACTTTTATTTTTATTTAATTTTTAAACTTTTTTAATATCTTTATTATAAATTAATATATATTTTTATTCTTTTAAATTATTATTATAAAAAAATTATATAATATTTAAAATTATAAAATAAAATAATATTATAAAAAGTAATTTTCTAATTTATAATTAAATTTATTAGATATATATAATTTAATATATATAAAAGTTATAATTTATATTATATATATATATATAATTATTATAATTTATAATATATATACTATTAATTTTCTTAAATTATAAATAAATATTATTATTATATATATTTAATTATTAATTAACTTTATAATTATTTTATATATTTAATTATTAATTAATTATAATAGTTATAAATTTAATTTAATATATATTTTATTATATAAAGTAAATTATTTATTAGTTTATTTAAAAAAATATATTTTTTAAATACTTTTTCTAATTTTATTATTATTCTATTTTAATTTATTATAAATAGTAATATTAAGTTTATAATTTATTAATAATAAATAATATTATTAAATTAAATAAATATAATGTTTTATTAATTTTCAAATTTATAATAAACTAATTAAAATATTAGTTAATATTTAATTTAATAATATTATTAATAAAAATTAATTAATTTATTTAATTTTTATTAAAACTAGTTTTTTATTAATTAAAAGAATAATTATATTATTTAAAAAATTAATTTTTTAATTTAAAGAATAAATATATTTAAAAACTAAAAGATTATAAATTATTAAAAAAATATTAAAATATAATCTATTTAATAAATTTAATACTTTTAAAATTAAATAAATTAAAAAGGAGATTAAACTTTCTTAATAAAATAATTTAAAAAAGATTTTAATTAAAAAAGTTTATTATAATTAATAGTTAATTTAATAACTTTCTTATTATTATTTTTTAAAAAAGTTATAATAATAATTATTAATTTATTTCTAATAGATATTAGTAATTCTAATATATATTTTACTTTAATTACTATTAATAAATAATATCCTTTTAAATAATTATAATATAATATATTTAATTAATAATATCTTTTTATTTAATAA
>JANHAD010000487.1:0-11249 GCA_026226035.1 Clarireedia monteithiana
GGATTAGCCGCTAGCCGACCTACTATAGTCTCAGACTCACACAGGTCGTAAAAATGAATAAAAAAAAAAAAAAAAAGAGACTACAACAGATCTAGCTCGCTTAGTCGCCCAGTTGGCTTCCGAGGACAGTTAATAAGGGGTGCCGATTGGTTTGAGGTTCAGAGAAGTATTAAAGGTCTTAAGCTCTTCCAAGACTAATTCCATGCTTTCCGAAGTATTAAAGTCGGCAGTAAGGATTCTATAGAGCATTACTTTATACTAAAGTTTATCTTTTTAAATTGATTTAAAATTAATTAAATTCTTCTAAATATTAAGCTTCTCAATTAAGAAGTCGGTCGTATAAGGCGAGGTAGTCGTTATAATAAGGTTCTTCTTATTAGTCGCGCTAGTAATAGCCGAGACTACCAGGCCTTTAACTCCCTTAGCCTCAAAAGCTTTATTAATTAAGTTGCGGACAGTGAGAGCGGAGAAGAGTAACGAAGTGTCACGGATCAAGATAAGTCGATTTGTAAGCTTTGGCTTAGGCTGCTGCTTAGGCTTAGCCTTAGCCTAGACCGTCTGCTATTCGGTATTAGCCCCGGGGGCCCCAGCAGCAGCGATATTGGCGAATAAAGGCCAGGGCGGATTTTTCGCCGGCTAGGTCGCCGGGACAGCGGGGGTCACCGGAAGAGTCGCTGGGGGCTTAGTCGCAGTAGTCTTAGTCTTAACCTGAGTTTCGACCTTCCGAGTAGTATATTCGAGGTTGTTGATTTGCGAAGCTAATTAGTCGGTCACCTTTTTGACTTTACCGAATTCAGTATAGTCGCGGAACACTTCAATTAAGTCAAGAATTTAGCTTTGTTTATTGCAAGAATTAGTCAAAGTATAGGCTTTGACTAATAAGTCCTAGACTTCCAAGATTAGTTTATTAGCTGGGTTATTAGTGGCGGCTTAGTGGGGGTTGGATTTAGGGACTTTATTAGTCCCTTCTAGGATAAAAAGGTTGTTCTGTTTAGGAAAGCGGAAAGGGATTCTACTAAGTCCAGTAGTAGTTCCAGAAGTGGGTCCAGCAAGAGAGTTCGAGCTTATAACATCCGAAAGGCCAAATAAGTTAATATTGGGGTTGAATCGGAGGGTAGCAAGAAGGGTCGGCGACGTAGTAATATCTATAGTATTAATATTTATAATATCCAGTATAGCTGGCGGACTTGACTGGATCGTAGTAACAGCCGAAGAAGTACAGGAAACCGAGCTTTGATTAGTAGGTATTAAGGGGTTTATTTCTAGTACCGCCAGCGATATACTATCTATATATATCTTATAAGGCCTAGATAAGTGTCCTAGGTCCTTAGACACGCTCCTAGCTCTTAATCCCTTCAATTATTTATAATCCGACAAGTTGTGCTTAATATCGAAGTCTTAATATCGGCGGTTTAGACAGTTAAAATCAAAGTCTAGAAGTACTGGAATTGACAGCGGCGACGATATCTCGGGAACCAAGGGTTGTACCGAAGTACGGTTTAGACTATTAAGTCCACAGAGTCTTATTAAGTCTTAATAAGACTTATTTAGATAGATTCCAATAATTTTTGATAGTTTTATTAATGTTTTTGGATTTTTGAAAATTTTACAATATAAAGTAAAAATCGCGACTTTCGGCAGCAACAACGATATCTCAATAGCGCCGGGCTGTACAATGAAGCTGATAGCTTTATTGAATCCACCGGGTCGTAATTAGTCGTTGCTAATAAAGATCGGATGGATTTCAATAAAAGTACACGTTTTTTCGATTCTCGAGTTGTTGTTAGTTAATATTAAAAGTAATGAAAATCACTTAAAATCCAACCCGAGCTACCTTCGCTAATATCGTTGCTACCAAGGCCTTTGAGGCCTCTAAATAGACAACTATTAAACTTAAAGCTAAGCCTCAAACTAAGTTTAAACCTTAAAATCGATTGATTTTAATTTGCAATATTCTAACTCTCTTTTCAACTCTCTTTATTCACAACTCGATAAATAAGGCTTTTGAGGCTAAAGGGGTTAAAGGCTTAATTATCTCAGTTATTACCAATATTACTAATAAGAAGAACCTAATTTTAACTACTATACCTCTTTATACTACCGACTTTCTAATTAAAAAACTCGATATTTAAAAAAATCTTATTAATTTTAAAACTATCTAAAAAAAACGAACTTTAATATAAAGTAATACTATATAAGATCCTTATAAGCAACTTTAATACTTTAGAAGATATAAGACTAGTTTTAAAAGAAATAAAGACTTTTAATTTCTCTCTCAACTTCAAATTAATCGGAACTTCTTACTAGCTCTCTTTAGAAGCTAATTATATAGTTAAACAAGTAGGATTAGTAGTAGTCTTCTTTAAAACTAGTAAGGAAGTCGAGAGATATATTAGGAACCAAGTATATATTACTAGAATATCAGTTAAAGCTGAGAAATTGCTAAGTATAATAAAGTCAACTTAGTATACTAAGTATCAAGGATTCAAGTATATAACTTAATTTTACTAACACTAAGCTAAGTATAATCTATATATAGAACTTTACTTAACCTCCTAGTACTTTTGTAGCATCTGTAGTATCTGCGAAAAAGCTTGCTTTTACTTAGCTTTTAAATACTATAACTGCTCTCAACTTTACACCAGCGATTCCAAATTATACAAAGTGTATAAAGTAATAAAAAGGGTTATTACTAGCTTATAAATAACTAAGATATTTGAGTATTATAAATAAATCTCAACAAAAGTTTATTAGAAACTAAAGCAACTCTCCAACTTACTATCAACTTAAAAATTAATTTATTAATAATCTAAGAACTCTAGATTATAGCTAAGAACCGAGACTATTTTCAAAGTCGGTCTATATTCTACGTTAGCTTCAATCAGCTTCTAATACCAACTTGCGAATTCAAGCCTCGAACCTTGATATATACTTTAAAAATTCTTAAAATTAGAGTAATATTAGTATTAGATAATTTGGATTCAGATCTATTAATAGTCCGACTAAGCTAAGGAATCAATATACTTGAGATAGTTAATATTTACAACGAGATTAGCTAACAAGAAAGTGAGAGAGTTAAAACAATTAAAAGAAACTTGTTTCTAAAAACTATCTTAAATAATTCGTTTATTTTAGAGGATTTCAATGCTTATTACCTTTAATAGAACTTTTCAATAATTAATATTTAAGTCGAAACCCGATTAATTAGTTGAATTGAAGATAATAACTTTGAACTTTTAAATAAAGTTAAAGTTAAAACCTTCTTTTAAAGCTCTAGCTTTTTAGTCTTAGATTTAATATTTGCTACTTTAAAGGTAGCAAGGTATATAGATAATTAACAAGTATTAGATAGCTTAAATTTAAATCACTTATTTATCTTCTTTATAATTAAGAATTTAAGTTTTTAAAGCTACTTAAATCCACTTCAGTTCTTTGATATTAAGAAGGTTAATTAGAACTTGTTCAAAAATAAGTTAATTGATTTAGTTAAGAAAAACTTAGTTCTTAACTAAAACCTCTTAGAAATTATAAAAACCAAGTTAAACTTTGAAGTATTAAATATAACTTATTTTAAAAATATTTCTTCTAAGCTAATACAACTAATAGAGCTAGTATCAGCTAGTGCGATTTCGAGAATAAAGCTTAAGCTAAAAGCTAAGCTCTAGTAAACCTTTAAACTAAAGGAATTATAGAAATCGATATTAAAAGTATAAAGAAGTGAAAGTCAAAGTTAAAATTATAATTTAGTTAAAAACCTTTACTTTTCAACTATTAAATATATTAAACGGAGTTACTAGAATATATTCTTAAAGACAAAAAACTCGAAGTCAATTTTTAAAGCTTTTAGTTATACTAAAAGCTACTTGAATTATCAACTACCTTCGATTTTAAACTAATCAACTTTCGATGAAAAAACAATTATATTAAAAGCTACTTTGTTCTTAAAGCCTCTAATCTCAACTAATTCTACTTAGGAATCTTATAAAGTCGATACTTAGTTGAAGCTAACTACTAGCAAGCTAGAAAGAATTTGTTTAATGAAAATCAAAAGAAAAACTTTAAAGTTAAACAGAATTAGCTAGGAAATTATTACTAAAGCTTACTAAGCTATTTCTAATTTATTTTATAAAGTCTTCAGCCTTTTTATCAATTTCGACTATCACTTAACCTACTAGTATTAAGTTATAAAAACTATTCTTAAGAAGCTAAAAAAGCTTGATTATTTAATTTCTAAAGTTTATAAAGTAATATTACTATTAAATTACTTTGAAAAAGTTAGTAAGAGGATATTAATAAAGAGATTAAGTTATTTAACTAAGATTAGTATTTTACTATTTAACTCTTAAATTGAAAGTAGGCTAAAAAAGTTTGTAATTAATATAATATTATTACTAGTAAATAAAATCGAAGAAAATTATATAAATAAACTTAAGACTTTAATCTTATTTCTCGATATCAAAGAGGCTTTTAATTATATATCTAAAAACCAACTACTTGTAATTTTAAAAGAGTTAAAACTTCTATTTAATCTTATAATTTAGATTAATTACTTTTTAGAAACTAGACAATTAAGACTAACTTTTAATAATCAAATTAAGTCTTTTAAGCCTATTAACACTGGAATTCCTCAAAGTAACTTGATTAGTTTGATTTTATTCTTAATTTATATTAGAAATCTCTTTCCGACTATTAGCTACTCGATTTAAAGTTATATAGATAATATTATATTAGTAGCTAACTCAACTAGTATTAAGAAGAACTATAAGACTTTAGAAAGAGAGGTTAACAAGCTATATACTTTTAAAATAGCAAATAGTATTAAGTTTGATTTTGAAAAAACTAAGTTAATCTATTTCTTTTCTAAAAGTTCAGCAACTAATATAATTAAACTGTTGAATTAATAAGTTATATACCCCTTCAAGCTAATAAAGTAGTTAAGAATTTAGTTCGATAATATACTAAAATATAAGAATCACGTTTTAATCTGAATTAGTCAAGCTAAATCAACTTTCCTTCGAATTAGCTAACTAGCTAATACTTAGACCGGCTTATCCCCTTTCACTGTATACTAGCTATACGTCGCTTATATTACTAGTATCTCAGACTACAGCTTTTCAATTTAATATAAAAGATAAACTAGTTTTAATAACCAACTTCGCAGCCTTCAAAATCTCACTCTCTAGAAGATATTAAAGGTATTTAAAACTAGTCCAACTTTAGCTATAGATATTAAAGCTGCGCTAACCCCCCCGGATATTCGCTTGAATGTTGTAGCCTGCTAATACACCTTTCGATCCTTTAAACTTTTAAAAAACCATCCAATTTATAAGCTTCTTTAAAAGGATTACTGAGATAATCACTATAATAGCCACTATAATATTATAAGCTTAGATAGTAACTAGCTAGTCTTGCTGCGGATTAAGAGACTTAAGTCAAAGCCGAAGCTAAAGCTAACTTAAATCGACTGAATTAGATAGTCAATATACTCGCTAGTCGATATAGCTAGCTTGGAACTGATATAGCTATTCAAATTCCTCCTTTAAATCCCGGCTACCCTTTATAATATCCGGATTAGCCGATTATCAAAAAAGAATAAAGTATTAGATTACCGGAATATAGTACTAATAAAGGCTTATAATCAGTACTTCTTTTATACTAACAAGTCTTAATTGTAAACCGAGACTAGAATAGAAGTTGAACTAACTTTCTTGAATACTAATTAGAAGCTAATCTGAGTGTATAAGTGGAATATTAGCCTAAATCAACTAGTCTACAATAGCGAATTAGAAGAGATTACTCAGACTGTCGAATTAGCTTGTTAGCTAGCCCGGCCAAGCTAAAAATATATAGTGTATAGTAATAACTAGACTGTTTTACTTAGGCTTCAATCGCTAAACAACAACTCTAAGTAAGACTAACTAATAAAAATATACGATGTTAGTACTCAAATAATTAATAAAAGTACTAATATTAATTTAGTTTAGATTCTAGGTTACTACGATGTCGACAATAATAAAATAGCGGATAAGCTAGTTAAAGCGGGTACTAGCGAAGAGCCAAGCTTTTATATAACTAGCTTCACCTACTTAGGCGCTAGTATTAAAAGAATCAAGATTTAAAAATAGAAGTTAGCGCTAAACCAAGCTAAATCCAAGTTTAAACACACTGATTTCGAGACTAATTATACTTTAACTTACAAATTAGCTTCTAGATCCAAGCTAACAATCCTCTCTAAAACTAAACAAACTATAGCTAGCACCTTTTACTAACTTAAATTAAGCTATAACTATCTCAAAGCTTATATATATCGTCTCAGCTTAACTAGCGACAACAAGTATAAATATAGTAAAAAGGAAACCTCTGAATACCTCCTTATTAGCTGCCGTCTACTCGCTAATACCTACGCTAAACTCAAAGACTCTCTTAATATATATTACTTCAGCTTACCTCTCTTATTAGATACTAAGTCTAGTATCGAAGCTATCTTCGAATTCCTACGCGAGATTAAAATCTACACCTAGAAATATCATCTGACCTAGTTACCTGATCCAGTCACCTGACTTCTAAACTGCTTACTAATTAAATTAGAATTATCAAATTATTATTATTAATATTTAATACCAGTTTAATATTCGATATTTAGACGGATAATACTTAATATTATCTTAATATTATACAATTAGACTAGTTTAGCTTAATACTTTCCTTAATATTATGATTTTGGATTCGGAGTTTAGAAGCTATTTCTGTTATTTTATTGTTATTTTCTTATCTAAAACTAGACCCTCAATATCTCTTTACTATATATAATATTATATATACTTAAAACTTATATACAACTAGCTGCTAGCGGGTTAGCCGCTAGCCGACCTACTATAGTCTCAGACTCACACAGGTCGTAAAAATGAATAAAAAAAAAAGCAACTATTTAATACTAAAACGAACATTCATTAAAAAATCGCGAATTATTATCTAAATCGACCTATTTCTTTAGTATACTTGTCAATTACAATACGGCGGATTCAATAAAGCAATCGGCTTTGTTGTACGACCCAGTGCCGTTGAGATATCATCGTCGCCGCCGATTTTACGGATTTTTACCCTATATTTCGAAATTTTCACTAAAAAGCCTTAAAAACACAAAAACATCGAAAAAGCATTAAATATTAATAAAAAATATTAATAAAAAGACATAGCTGGCTTCAGCGTACGTCCGCGGACCGATAGAGCTTAAAAGCACCTCGGTACCCCTCCTGGCGCCCGAGATATCGTCGTCGCTATCGTCACCGCCACTTCCGACACTTCCGGATATCGACTTCAGCTGTCTGAACCGCCGACATCAAGACTACGATATTAAGCACAACTTGCTTAATTGCGAATAATTGAAGGGATTAAGCCCTAGGAGCGTGTCTAAGGACCTAGGACACTTGTCTAGGGTATATAAGGTATATATAGGTGGTTTACTGTCGACGGATCCCTAAATGGACCCCTCTATGCCCACCAACAAAAGCTCGGTTTCCCTCACCCCTTCGGCCCTTACCGCGATCCGGTCCAGCCCCCCGGTTATGCCGGACACTATAGATACTACTATAGACATTATATCGTCGCTATCACTTCCCGGTACACTACGCTTTCAACCCAATATTGACTTATCTAGCCTTTCCGATACTTTAAGCTCGGACCCCTTAGTAAGACCTACCCTTGATAATACCACTGGTTCCGGCATTATTCCTCTCCACTTTCCTAAAAGAGCGAACCCCTTCCCGGCAGACCGGAATAATAAAAATCCGAAATCCACTTTAAACTCGACCTCTGCTAATAATCCAGCTAATAAGCTTATCTTAGAAGCTCGAAACTTACTAGTTAAAGTATATATTTTGACTGATTCCCGCAATAAATAAAGCTTTATTCTTAATCTTATTAAGATATTCCGGGACTATACCGAATTCGGTAAAGTCAAAAAAGTAACTGACCAATTAGCTTCTCAGATAAACAACCTCGAATACGCAACCCGCCGAGTCGAAGCTCAAGCTAAGGCTAAAGCTCCCGCCAAAGCTCCTGCCATCCCCCCGGTGACCCTCCCGGTGACCCGCCCGGTGAACCCCGCTGTCCCGGCGTCTCAGCCGCCAAAAGTGACTAAAATCATGCAAAATTCAGCCCGGGCTACTTTCACTAATATCGCCGCTGCCGGGGCCTCTGAGGCCTCCGAATAGAAGACTATTAAGCCTAAGAATAAGCCCCAGGCTAAGGCTAAACCTCAGAATCGACTCATTCTTATCCGCGACGTTTCAGCCTCTTTTTCTGCTCTTCTCGTTCGCAATTCGATAAATAAGGCTTTTAAGGCTAAAGAGATTAAAGGCCCGGTTGTCTCGGCTATCACTAGCGCCGCTAATAAGAAGAACCTTGTCTTGACTACTATACCTCCTTATACTACCGATTTCTTAATTAAAAAGCTCGATATTTAGAAAAATCTTATTAATTTTAAGACTATCTAAAAGGACAAACCTTGGTATAAAGTAGTATTATATAGGATCCCTACAAGCGACTTTAACACCCCTGAAAGTATAGGACTAGTCTTGGAGGAAATAAAGACCTTCAATTTCTCCTTTAACTTTAAACTAATCAGAACTTCTTATTAGCTCTCTTCAGAAGCTAACTGTGCAGCTAAACGAGCCGGATTAGTAGTAGTCTCTTTTAAGACTAGTAAGGAGGTTGAAAAGTGTATAAAGAACCAGGTTTACATCGCGGGAATATCAGTTAAAGCTAAGAAATTGCTAAGTATAGCAAAGTCAACTTAGTATACTAAGTGCTAAGGATTCGGGCACGTGACTCAATTTTGCCGACGCCAAGCTAAGTGTAGCTTATATACAGAGCCTCACTCGACCTCCCAGCACTCTTGTAGCATTTGTAGTACCCGCGGAAAAGCTTATTCTTACCTAGCTTTAAAGTACTATAACTGCTTATTACCTCACGCTAGCGATTCCAAATTATATAAGGTGTATAAGACTACGAAGAGACTTAATATAAGTCTATAAATAGTCAGGATATCCGAGTATTACAGATGAATCTCAACAAAAGTTTATCGGGGACTGAAGCGGCTCTCCAGCTTGCTATCGACTTAAAAATTGACTTATTAATAATCCAAGAGCCCTGGATTATAGCGGAGGACCGGAACTACCTTCAGAGTCGGTCTATATCCCACCCCAGCTTCAACCAGCTCCTGGCACCAACCCGCGAATTCAAGCCTCGAACCTTGATATACACTTCAAAAGTTCTCGAGATTGGAGTGACGCTAGCGCCAGATAATTTGAATTCGGACTTATTAATAGTCCGACTTGGTCAGGGAATCAATACACTCGAGATAGTCAACGTCTACAACGAGACTAGCCAGCAAGAAAGCGAAAGGTTTAAAACAATCGAAAGAAGCTTGTTCTCAAAAGCTATCTCGACTAATTCGCTTATTCTAGGGGACTTTAATGCTCATCACCCTTGGTGGGACCTCTCAGCAGCCAACACTCAAGCCGGAACCCGATTAGTCAGCTGGATTGAAAACAATAACCTTGAACTCTTAAATAAAGTTAGAGTTAAAACCTTCTTTCGAGGCTCTAACTCGTCAGTCTTGGATCTGATACTTGCTACTTCAGGGGTAGCGAGGTGTATAGATAACTGGCAAATACTAGACAATATAAGCTCAGATCATTGTCTAATCTTCTTCACAATCAAGAACTTAAGTTTTCAAAGCTATTCAAATCCACTTCAGTTCTTTGATACTAAGAAGGCTGATTGGAATTTGTTTAAAGACAGGCTAGTTGATTTAGCTAAGAAAAGCCTAGTTCTCAACCAGGACCCCCCAGAAATCACGAGAACCGGGTTAAACTTTGAAGTGTCGAGCGTGACTTATTTCGAGAATATCTCCTCCGAGCTAACGCGACTAATCGGGCTAGCGGCGACTAGCGCGATTCCGAGAATGAAGCCTAAGCTGAGAGCTAAGCCCTGGTGGACCCCCGAGTTAAAAGAGCTACGCAAAGTAATACTAAGAGAGCAAAGAAGTCAAAGTCAAAGCTATAACTTAGCTAGAAACTTGTATTTCTCGGCTATTAAGCAAGCTAAAAGGAGTCACTGGAATATCTTCTTAGAGACTAAAGACCCGAAGTCAATTTTTAAAGCTTTTAGCTACACTAAAAGCTACTCGAGTTGAAACCTCTCCTCGATTTTAAACTAATCAACTTTCGATAAAAAAGCGGCTATTTTAAAAGCCACCTTGTTCCCAGAATCTCCAATATCGGCTAGTCCTACCTGGGATACCTATAAAGTTGATACTTAGCCGGAGCTAGCCGCTAGCGAGCTAGAAAGAGCTTATTCAACGAAAATCAAAGGAAAAACTCTAGAGCCAGACGGAATTAGCCAGGAAATTATTACTAAAGCTTATCAAGCTATTCCTGACTTATTTTATAAGGTCTTTAGCCTCCTTATCAATTTCGGCTACTACCCGACCTGCTGGCGCCAAGCAACAAGAGCTATTCTCAAAAAGCTAAAAAAGCTTGATTACTCGATTCCGAAAGCTTACAAGGTGATATCGCTACTAAACTGCCTTGGTAAGGTTAGCGAGAGGATACTAGCAAAGAGATTAGGCTACTTAGCCAAGACTAGCGCCTTGCTATATAACTCATAAGTTGGAAGTCGACTGAAAAAGTCCGCGGTTGATATAGCGCTGTTATTAGCGAATAAAATCGAGGGAGATTACGTGAATAAGCTTAAGACTTCAGTCTTATTCCTCGATATTAAAGGGGCCTTCGATCATATATCTAAGAACCGGCTACTCACTGTTTTAAAAGAGCTAAAACTTCTACTTAGTCTTATAGCTTAGGTTAGCTACTTCCTAGAAGCCCGGTAACTGAGACTAGCCTTCGACAGTCAAATTGAGTCTTTTAAGCCTATCAACACCGGAATTCCCTAGGGTAGCCCGATTAGTCCGATTTTATTCTTGATTTATATTAGGAATCTTTTCCCAACGATTAGCTGCTCAATCTGGAGTTATATAGACGATATCGTACTAGCTACTAGCTCTACTAACCTAAAGAAGAACTGTGAGACTTTGGAAAGAGAGGCTAATAAGCTATATACTCTTGAAACAGCGAATAGTATCGAGTTTGACCTTGGAAAAACTGAGTTAATCCATTTCTTTTCCGGACAATCAGCGACTAATTCGGTTAAATTACCGAATCAGGAAGTTATACACCCCTCTAAGC
>JANHAD010000488.1:0-11247 GCA_026226035.1 Clarireedia monteithiana
TCGGCTAGCGGCTTAATCCGCTAGCGGCTAGGTGTATATAGTGAGTTAAGTACATTTTTTTTTTTTTTTTTTTTTATTCATTTTTACGACCTATATGAGTCTAAGACTATAGTAGGTCGGCTAGCGGCTACCCCGCTAGCGGCTAGGTGTGTATAGTGTTAAAGTACATGCAATACTATATATAGTGTATAGATACTGAGGGTCTAGCTCTAATAAAGAAAATAACAAACGATAAATATCAATAATAGTATCTTAAATCCAAACTCCGACCAACAATATTAAGGAAAGTATTACACCAATCCAACCTAATTGTATAATATTAAGACGATATTAAGTATTATCCGTCTAAATATCGAATATTAAGCCGGTATTAAGCTATAATAATAATAATTTAATAATTCCAATTTGATTAGTAAGCAAATTAGAGATCAAGTAACTGTATCAGATAACTAAGTCAAGTAATATTTCCGAGTACAGATCTCGGTCTCGCAGAGGAATTCGAGGGTAGCTTCGATACTAAGCTTAGTATCCAATAAGAGAAGGAGACTAAGATGATATATATTGAAAGAGTCTTTAAGCTTTATCCAAGCGCTAGCAAGTAGGCGACAGCTAATAAGGAAGTATTCAGAGGTCTCCTTTTTTCCGTATTTACATTTGTTATTGCTAATTAAACCGAGTCGGTGTGTATAAGCCTTAATATAGCTGTGGCCTAGCTTTAGTTGATAAAAGGCGCTAGCTGTAGCTCGTTTCGTCTCAAGGGGGATTGCTAGCTTGGATTTAAAAGCTAATTTGTAGATTGAAGTATAATTAGTCTCAGAGTTAGTATACTTAAGTTTAGATTTAGCTTGGTTCAACGCCAATTCCTATTTCTAGATCTTGATTCTCTTAATACTAGCGCCTAAGTAAGCGAAGCTAGTTATATAAGAGTCTGGCTCTTCACTAGTACCCGCTTTAACCAGCTTATCCACTATTTCATTTCTATCAACATCGTAGTAGCCGGAGACCTAGGCTAGATTGACGCTAACACTATTATTAACTATTATAGTACTAGCGTTATATATCCTTATTAATTGCTCTTAGCTTAGGTTATTGTTTAATAATTGAAACCTAAACAAAGCAGTCTGATTATTACTATACACTGTATATTCTTGGTCTAGCCGGGCTAGCTGACAAGCTAATTCGATAGCCTAGATAATCCTTTCTAATTCGCTATTATAGACTAGCTGATTTAAGCTAATATTCTACTTATATACTTGGATTAGCTCTTGATTAGCGTTCAAGAGAGTTAGTCCAATCTCTATTCTAGTCTCGGTTTGTAGTTAGGACCTATTAGTATAAAAGGAGTACTAATTATTAGCTTGTATTAGTATTAAGTCCCGATAATCCAATACTTTATTCTCTTTTAATAAGCAGCTAATCCAGATATTATAAAAAGTAGCTAGAGTCCAAAAGGGGAATTTGAATAGCTATATCAGTTCCAAACTAACTATATCGACTAGCAGGTATATTGATTACCTAATTCGGTTAATTTGAGTTGGCTTTAGCTTCGGCTTTGATTTAAACTTCTTAATCCGCGGCAAGGCCAGCTAATCGCTGTCTGAGCTTATAATATCCTAGTAACTATTATAATAACTATTATAATTATAATAACCTTCTTAAAGAAGGTTATAAATTAAGTAGTTTCTTGAGAGTTTAAGAGATCGAAAGGTATATTAGCAGGTAATACTAGCAAGCCTAATATCCAGGGGTACTAGTGTAGCTTCGATGTCTATAGCTAACGCGAGGCTAGTCTTAAATACTCCTAGTATTTTCCGGAAAGCGAGGTTTTGAAAGCTACAAAGTTAGCTATTAAAACTAGCTTATCCTTTATATTAAATCGAGAAGCTGTAGTTTGAGACGCTAGCAACACAAGCGATATATAGCTAGTATACTATAAAAGGGGATAAGCTAGTCTAAATATTAGTTAGTCGACTAATTCGAAGGAAAGCTGATTTTATTTGACTAATCTAGATTAAAATGTAATTCTTGTATTTTAACGTATTATCAAACTAAATCTCTAGCCACCTTATTAGCTTAGAAGAGTGTATAACTTCCTGATTCAGTAATTTAACCGAATTAGTCGCTGATTATCTGGAAAAGAAGTAGATTAGCTCGGTCTTTCTAAGGTTAAACTCGATACTATTTACTGTTTCAAAAGTATATAACTTATTAGCTTCTCTTTCTAAAATCTTACAATTCTTCTTGAGACTAGTTAAGCTAGCAGCTAACGCGATATCGTCTATATAGCTCCAAATTAAATAGCTAATAATCGAGAAAAGATTCCTAATATAAATCAAGAATAAAATCGGACTAATCGGGCTACCTTGAGGAATTCTAGTATTAATAAGCTTGAAAGGCTTAATTTGATTATCGAAGGTTAGTCTTAGCTGTCTAGCTTCCAGGAAGTAACTAATCTAAGCTATAAGACTAAATAAAAGTTTTAACTTTTTTAAAACTATAAGTAGTTGGTTCTTGAATATATAATCAAAAGCCTCTTTGATATTAAGAAATAAAACTAAAGTCTTAAACTTATTTATATAATCTCCCTCGATTTTATTTACTAATAATAGCGTTGTATTAATTGTAGATTTCTTTAATCAACTTCTAATTTATAACTTGTGTAGTAGAGCGCTAGTCTCGGCTAAGTAGCTTAACCGCTTCGCTAATATCCTCTTACTAACCTTCCTAAAGCAATTAAATAGTAATATCACTTTATAAGTTTTAGAGACTAAATAATCAAACTTTTTTAGCTTTTTAAGAATAGCTCCTATTACTTAGTGCCAGCAGGTCAGGTGATAGCCAAAGTTAATAAGAAGGCTAAAAACTTTATAAAATAAGTCAGAAATAGCTTGATAAGTTTTAGTGATAATTTCCTAGCTAATTCCATCTAGCCTCAAAGTTTTTCTTTTAATTTTCATTAAACAAGCTCTTTCTAGCTCGCTAGCTGCCAGCTTAAACTAAGTATCAACTTTATAAGTATCTTAAGTCGGATTAGTCGAGATTAGAGGTTCTAGGAATAAGGTAGCTTTTAAAATAGCTACTTTTCTATCGAAAGTTGACTAGTTTAAAATCGAAAGTAGTTATCGACTCGAGTAGCTTTTAATATAGCTAAATATCTTGAAAATTGACTTCGAGTTTTTAGTCTTCAAGAAAGTATTCTAGTAACTTCATTTAGTATACTTAATAGCTGAAAAGTAAAGGTTTCTAACTAAGTTATAACTTTGACTTTGACCTTTACTTCTTTATACTCTTAGTATTGATTTCTGTAATTCTTTTAGTTCAAGAGTTTATCAAGGCTTAGCTTGTAGCTTAAGCTTCATTCTTGAAATCGCACTAGCCGCTGCTAGCCCGATTAGTCGTATTAGTTTAGAAGAAATATTTTCAAAATAAGTTATACTTAACACTTTAAATTTTAACTTAGTTCTTGTGATTTGTAAGAGGTTCTAGTTAAGAACTAGGCTCTTCTTAGTTAAATTAACTAGTCTATTTTTAAATAAATTCTAATCAACTTTCTTAGTATTAAAAAATTGAAGTAGGTTTAAATAGCTTTGATTTGACTTCAGATTCTTAATTATAAAGAAGATTGAATAATAATCTAAGTTTAGGCTATCTAGTACTTACTAATTATCTATATACCTCGCTACCTTTAAAGTAGTAAATATCAGATCTAAGATTGAAAAGCTAGTACTTCGAAAAAAAGTTTTAACCTCAACTTTATTTAAGAGTTCGAGGTTATTATCTTCGATCTAGTTGACTAATCGAGTTCCGACTTGAGTATTAGCTACTGAGAGGTCCTACTAAGAGTAATAAACGTTGAAATCGCTTAAAATAAACGAATTAATCGAGATAGCTCTTAAGAATAAACTTCTTTCGACTATTTTAAACTTCTCGCTTTCTCGCTAGCTAGTCTCGTTATAAATATTAACTATCTTAAATATATTAATTCCCTAACCAAGTCGGACTATTAATAAGTCTGAATCCAAATTATCCAGTACTAGTATTATTCTAATCTCAAGAACTTTTAAAGTATATATTAAGGTTCAAAGCTTGAATTCACAAGTTAGTACTAGGAGCTGGTTGAAGCTGAGGTGGAATATAGACTGACTCTGAAAGTAGTTCCGATCCTCCACTATAATCTAAAGCTTTTAAATTATTAATAAGTTAATTTTTAAGTCGATAGTAAGCTGAAGAGCTACTTCAGTTTCCAATAAACTTTTATTGAGATTTACTTGTAATACTTGAATATCCTGACTATTTATAAATTTATATTAAGTCTCTTTATAGCCTTATACACCTTATATGATTTCGAGTCGCTAGCGTGAGTCTGGGAGCAGTTATAGTACTTTAAAACTAAGTGAGAATAAGTTTTCTTATAAATACTACAAACACTGTAAAAGTGTTGAGAGGTTGAGTGAGGCTTTGTATATAGATTACACTTAGTTTAGTGTCGGCAAAATTGAGTTATATACTTGAAACCTTAATACTTAGTATATTAAATTAACTTTACTATACTTAATAATTTCTCAACTTTGACTAATATTCTAACAATATATACTTAGTTCTTAATATACTTTTCAACCTCCTTACTAATCTTAAAGGAGACTACTACTGATCTAGCTCGCTTAGCCACGCAATTAGCTTCTAAAGAGAGCTAATAAGAAATTCTGATTAGTTTGAAGTTAAGAAAGAAATTAAAAGTCTTTATTTCTTCTAAAACTAATTTTATACTTTTAAAGATATTAAAGTCGCTTGTAAGAATCTTATATAATACTATCTTATACTAAAGTTCGTCTTTTTAAATAGTTTTAAAATTAATAAGATTTTTCTAAATATCAAGCTTTTTAATTAAGAAATCAGTAGTATAAAGAGATATAGTAGTTAGAACTAAATTCTTTTTATTAGCAATACTAATAATAGCCGAGACAACTAAGCTTTTAATCTCTTTAACTTTAAAAGCTTTATTTATCAAGTTGTAAATAAGAAGAGTAAAGAAAGAGATTAGAATATTATAAATTAGAATAAGTCGATTCTAAAATTTAGTCTTAGTCTAGAGCTTAGCTTTAAGCTTGATAGTCTTCTATTCTAAAATCTTAGAAGCCTTAGTAGTAGTAATATTAGTAAAGGTAATTTAAGTTAGATTTTAAACAATTTTAATAACTTTTAGTACTAGCTAGATCTTTAAAATAGCAGAGATCATCAAGAGTATAATAAGAGCTTTAGCGAGAACTTTAGCTTTAGCTTGAGTTTAGGCTTTAACTTAACAAGTTATATATTCTAGGTTATTAATCTAAAAGACTAATTAGTTAGTAACTTTTTTAATCTTTCTAAATTCGATATAGTTTCTAAAAACTTCAATTAAATCTAAAATTTAAGTTTGTTTAGCCTAGGAATTAATTATTATATAAACTTTAATTAAAAAGTCTTAAGCTTTAAGAATTAGCTTATTCACAAAGTTATTAATAGTAGTTTAAAAGAGGTTGAACTTCGAGATTTTATTAATCTAGTCTGAAGTAAAAGAGTTATTCTGTTTAAGTAAATAGAGAGGAATTCTGTTAGAGCTAGTAGTTATATTAAAAGTAGGTTTTGTAAAAAAGTCCAAGTTTAAAATATTAGAAAAGCTAAATAAATTAATATTAAGATAGAATCGCCAGGTTACTAAAAGTAATAGCGATAATATAATATTTATAATAGTGTCTATAATATCTAGTATAGTTAGAGAGCTAGACTAAATTGTAGTAAAGGTTGAAGAAATACAAGAATCTAAAATTAAATATTATACTAAGATTGAAAGGTTTATTTTAAAGACTAGTAATAATATATTATCTAATATAATATACTTAGATTTAAATAAATATCCTTAGCTTTTAGATATACTTTAAATCTTTAATACTTTCAAATATTTGCAATTAAGCAAGTTATATTTAATATCTTATCTTTAATATTATTAGTTTAGATAATTAAAATAACTATTTAAAAATACTAAAAATAATAGTAACAATAGTATCAACAATAATATCTTAAGTACTAGGAAGAATACTAAAGTACTTTTAGACTTTATCAATTCGCAGATATATATTAAAGCTAGCTATATCTTTTAATTGATAATTTTTTATTAATATTTATTATTTTTCAATGTTTTTGTAATTTTTTAATATTTTCAATGAAAAATTTATAAATATAAAGTAATTATTGTAAAAATCGATATCGATAACGATATCTCGATAACACTAGATCGTACTAAGAAGCCGATAACTTTATTAAGTCCGCTATACTATAATTAGTTATATTCAATGAAGATTAGATAATTTTCAATAAAAGTATATATTTTTTCGATTCCAGAAGTTTTATATAGATAATAAAGTTAAGTATATACAATACTATATATAGTAAAGAGATACTAAAAGTCTAGTTCTAATAAAGAAAATAACAATAATATTAATAATAATATTCTAAACTTAAACTCCGTCTTATAATATTAAAGAAAGTATTAAGCTAAATCGACTTAATTATATAATATTAAAATAATATTAAGTATTATCCATCTAAATATTAAATATTAAGCTAGTATTAAATATTAATAATAACAATTTAATAATTTAATTTAATTAATAAGCAGTTTAAAGGTTAGGTAACCAAGTTAAATAATATTTTCAAGTACTAATTTAAGTATCTTGTAAGAATTCAAGTGTAACTTCGATATTAAACTTAGTATCTAATAAGAGAGGTAGGCTAAAGTAATATATATTAAAGAAGTCTTTAAGCTTAATACAAATATTAGCGAGTAAGCGACAACTAATAAGAAAGTATTTAAAAGTCTTCTTTTTACTATATTTATATTTATTATTACTAGTTAAATTAAGTTAATATATATAAACTTTGAAATAGTTGTAGTCTAGCTTAAACTAATAAAAGGCGCTAGCTATAACTCGCTTAATCTTAAAAAAGATTGCTAGCTTAGATCTAGAAACTAATTTATAGATTAAAATATAATTAGTCTTAAAGTTAGTATATTTAAACTTAGGTTTAGTTTAGTTTAACATCGATTTCTATTTCTAAATCTTGATTCTCTTAATATTAGCGCCTAGATAAACGAAGCTAGTTATATAAAAGTCTAGCTTTTTACTAATACTTGCTTTAGCTAGTTTATTTACTATTTTATTTTTATTGATATTATAATAGCTAAGAACTTAGATTAATTTAATACTAACACTCTTATTAACTATTATAATATTAATATTATATACTCTTATTAACTAGTTTTAGCAATTAGCTAACTAGTTAGCCTAGTCAAACTAAGAATATATAATTTATAATAATAATCAAGCTACTTTACTTAGGTTTTAGTTACTAAACAACAACTTAGACTAAGACTAATTAATAAGGATATATAATACTAATATTTAAATAGTTAATAAAAGTGCTAATATCAAATTAACTTAAATTCTAAAATACTACAACGTTAATAAAAACGAAATTGCAGATAAACTAGCTAAAGTAAATATTAGCGAAAAGCCGGACTTTTATATAACTAGCTTCGCTTACTTAGACGCTAGTATTAAAAGAATCAAGACTTAAAAATAGAAACTAGCGCTAATCTAAATTAAATCTAAACTTAAATATATTGACTTTGAAACTAATTATATTTTAATTTACAAATTAGCTTTTAGATCTAAATTAATAATCTTTCTTAAGACTAAGCAAGCTACAACTAGCGCCTTCTATCAACTGAAGCTAGAACACAACTATATTAAAGCTTATATATATCAACTTAGTTTGACTAGCAACAATAAGTTTTTTTTTTTTTTTTTTTTTTTCATTTTAACAACCTGTATAAGTCTAAAACTATAATAAGTCAGCTAGCAGCTAACTTGCTAGCAGCTAGGTGTATATAGTATTAAAGTATATATAATACTATATATATTAAAGAGATATTAAAAGTCTAGCCTTGATAAAAGAAATAACAATAAATATTAATAATAGTATCTCAAATCCAAACTCCAACTTATAATATTAAAGAAAGTATTAAGCTAAACTAGCCTAATTATATAATATTAAGATAATATTAAGTATTATCTATCTAAATATCAGATATTAAACTAGTATTAAACTTATTAGTAACAATTTAATAATCTAATTTGATTAGTAAGCAATTTAGAGGTTAGGTGATTAAATCAAATAACCAGGTCAAGTAATATTTCCAAATACAGATCTCAGTCTCGCGGAGAAATTCGAGGGTAACTTCGATGCTAGACTTAATATTTAATAAAAGAGATAAGCTAAGGTAGTGTGTATTAAGCGAGTCTTTGAGCTTAGCGCGAGTATTAGTAAGCAAGCGGCAGCTAAACAGAAAATATTCAAAAGTCTTCTTTTTTTTTTTTTTTTTTTTTATTTATTTTTACAACTTATATAAGTCTAAAACTATAGTAGGTTAGTTAGTAGCTACTTTGCTAGCGGCTAGGTATATATAATACTAAAGTATATATAATACTATATATAATATATAGATATTAAAAGTCTAGCTTTAATAAAGAAAATAACAAACAATAAATATCAATAATAATATCTTAAATTCAAACTTCAACTAACGATATTAAAAAAAGTATTAAACTAATCTAACTTAATTATATAATATTAAAATAATATTAAATATTATCTGTTTAAATATCGAATATTAAGCTGGTATTAAGCTATAATAATAATAATTTGATAATTCCAATTTGATTAGTAAGCAAATTAAAAGTCAGATAACTGTATTAAGTAATCAGATCAAATAATATTTCTAAGTATAAATCTCGATCTCGCGGAGAAATTCGAGGGTAGCTTTGATACTAAGCTTGATATCTAATAAAAGGGGGAGGCTAAAATAATATATATTAAGAGAGTCTTTAAACTTTATCTAGACGCTAGCAAGTAAGCAACAGCTAATAAGAAAGTATTCAAGAATCTCCTTTTTTCTGTATTTACACTTATTATTATTAGTCAAGTTGAGTTAATATATATAAGCTTTAATATAATTATAACCTAGCTTTAATTGATAAAAGGCGCTAGCTATAGCTTGTTTCGTTTTAAAAGAGATTACTAATTTAGATTTAAAAACTAATTTGTAAATTGAAGTATAATTAATCTTAAAGTCGATATATTTAAATTTAGATTTAGCTTAGTTTAATACTAATTTCTATTTCTAAATCTTGATTCTCTTAATACTAACATTTAAGTAAGCGAAGCTAGTTATATAAAAGTCTAGCTTTTTACTAATATCCGCTTTAACCAACTTATTCACTATTTTATTCTTATCGACATTGTAGTAACTAGAAACTTAAATTAGATTGATGTTAACACTATTATTAATTATTATAATATTAGTATTATATATCCTTATTAATTGCTCTTAGTCTAAATTATCATTTAATAATTGAAGTCTAAACAAAGTAGCTTGATTATTACTATACACTATATATTCTTAGCCTAGTCGAGCTAGCTAATAAATTAATTTGATAATCTGGATAATCCCTTCTAATTCACTATTATAGACTAACTAATTTAAACTAATATTCTATTTATACACTCGGATTAGCTTCTGATTAGTATCTAAAAAAGTTAGTTTAATCTCTATTTCGATCTCGGTTTATAATTGAGATTTATTAATATAAAAAGAGTATTAATTATTAGCTTATATTAATACTAAGTCTCAATAATCTAATACTTCATCCTCTTTTGATAAGCAACTAATCCGGATATTATAAAAGGTAGCTAAAATCTAAAAGAGGAATTTGAATAGCTATATTAGTTCTAGGCTAACTATATCGACTAGCAAGTATATTAATTACCTAATTCAGTTAATTTGAGTTAGCTTTAACTTCGGCTTTAATTTAAACTTCTTAATCTGCGGCAGAGCTAGCTAGTTACTATCTAAGTTTATAATATCTTAGTAACTATTATAGTAACTATTATAATTATAATAACTCTCTTAAAAAAGCTTATAAATTAAATAGTTTCTTGAAAGTTTAAGAGATCGAAAAGTGTATTAGCAGGTAACGTTAGCAAGCCTAATATCCAGAGGTACTAATACGATTTCGATATCTATAGCTAACACAAAACTAATTTTAAATACTCTTAGTATCTTTTAAAGAGTAAAATTTTAAAAGTTATAAAGTTGGCTATTAAAACTAATTTATTCTTTATACTAAATTAGAGAGTTATAGTCTGAGACGCTAGCAATATAAGCGATATATAGCTAGTATACTACAAAGAGAGATAAGCTAATCTAAATATTAGTTAGTCGACTAATTCGAAGAAAAGTTGATTTTACTTAACTAATCTAGATTAAGATATAATTCTTGTATTTTAGTATATTATCAAACTAAATCTCTAGCCACCTTATTAGCTTAAAGAGGTGTATAACTTCCTGATTCGGTAATTTAACCGAATTAGTCGCTGATTATCCGAAAAAGAAATAGATTAGCTTAGTCTTTCTAAAGTTAAACTCGATACTATTTACTATTCTAAAAGTATATAATTTATTAGCTTCTTTTTCCAAAGTCTCACAGTTCTTTTTAAAACTAGTTAAGCTAGCAGCTAGCGCGATATCATCTATATAGCTCTAAATTAAATAACTAATAGTTAGAAAAAGATTTCTAATATAAATCAAGAATAAAATCAGACTAATTAAGCTACTTTGAAGAATTCCAGTATTGATAAGTTTAAAAGACTTAATTTGATTATCGAAGGTTAGTTTTAGCTATCTAGCTTCTAAGAAGTAACTAACTTAAACTATAAGACTAAATAGAAGTTTTAACTCTTTTAAAACTATAAGTAATCGGTTTTTAGATATATAATTAAAGGCCTTTTTAATATCAAGAAATAAAACTGAAGTCTTAAACTTATTTATATAATCTCCCTCGATTTTATTTATTAATAATAATACTATATTAACTACAAATTTCTTTAATCGACTTCCAACTTGTAACTTATATAGTAAGGCGCTAATCTTAGCTAAGTAGCTTAACCGCTTCGCTAATATCTTCTCACTAACTTTCTTAAAGCAGTTAAATAGTAATATCACTTTATAAGCTTTAAAAATTAAATAATCAAGCTTTTTTAGTTTTTTAAAAATAGCTTCTGTTACTTAGCGCTAGCAGGTCGGGTGATAGCCAAAGTTGATAAGGAGGCTGAAGACTTTATAAAATAAGTCAGAAATAGCTTGATAAG
>JANHAD010000489.1:0-11245 GCA_026226035.1 Clarireedia monteithiana
GACTTGACTTGACTTGACTTGACTTGACTTGACTTGACTTGACTTGACTTGACTTTGATATAACTAACCAACAATAACCTACGCCTATTCAAATGCAACAACAAACATACAAAACATATGCAAACACAAAAACAAAACAAAAAAAAAACCAAATCATGCCTCTCTTATTTAAATCCCGCCTACCCGCCATCCGCCCTACCAACCATTCTTTGCATGTACATATGTTTTCTCCAATAGACTTTTCATCTAATGACGATGAAGATGAAGATGAGGATGCGAGCAAACGAAATGCAATATCTTTGCCCCTTGCCCATATGATAAATAGATAGGAAACGTATAGACTTGTAAAGCAAAGTAACAAAAAATAAAAACCACCATGTTTGTAAATGCATAGATACAATCCCCGCCCCAATGTAGAGTAGACCAACAAAGCCCATCAAATCAAATCGCCGCTCAAGAGTGTATGAGATGTGTGTAGAAAAAATAAAAATAAACAAAAAGATAGAGAGATATATGGTCGGTATATGATGATGGTGATATAGGAAGATGATATCTGGTATATGGTATACATGGTGCGTAAAGGTAGTTGAGTTGGGATTGCAACAAGCCAGAAAATCCAATCATCTGAATTCAGCAGCCTGCTGACCCAACCAATATGATGCTTTTAACTTCGACTGTAAAATCTATATCAGTAAATAGTCTACCAATTCAGACATTGAAAGTCGAAAAGTAGACTAAGCAGTGGATAAGGATAAGGACGGTGACGAGGTCGTATGAAAAGACACTATTGAGTTGAATTTGATTTTCGGGCCAATGCCAAATCAACTCAAGGAACTAGAAAAGCTAGTGTAGCCCTGAGAAGAATGTAAATAATTACGTGCCTGAGCGGAGCTATCAAGGAGACCGGTGAACTTTCCGGCGTTCACCAGAATCTTAATATCGGTGTATAGGGCAGAGGAGCGTGTTGCTACCAGCCCGAGGAATCGAAGAGTTCTCTCCAAGAGCCGAGCGAGTTCGGCTTGGGTGAGCAGACCGTCGAACAATGGTCTTAGGATGTCATCATTCCATGCTGCTTGAAGAACGAGCATATTACCCCATTGCCTGTACGTGTGTATTAGCAACGATGGTGACTGTATACAACTGAACCAATAGAAATAGGACTTACGCATGTGCAGTTCCCCAAACGTTGGTGACAATAAGTCTACCTTCTCCCAATCCATGGAATGCAGTCGTACTTTGGATTAGTGCTTTCAGACCTCGTTTCGCATAAATTAATGCTTGCGGGTGGATTTCGTCTGTCCTATCGCTCTTGTTGATGCTCGTTACTCGAACGTTTTCTCGGAACTCGTCAGTGGCGGGTTCCATATTCCTCGATCTTGCCTCGGAGTGTTCAAGAATCTTGAGAACGAAATGCCTGTACGTGATAACTTCCGCACCAAAGAACTTTGCTCTCATTCGTGCATCAAGGATGTTAGTTGGGAGAGGGTCATCTTCCTTCCATGTCATCAAAAATTGGATGTTCGCCTCGACAGCCTCGATTGTCATGAAATGTTTTGGCTCTTTGCCTACGTAGACGGAAGGGAATTGCGAATCTGCATATGTTGTCAGTATTAAAAATCACAAGAGGCCCGGTCAAGATCCTCACCATTGTCAGGCTTGTAGAACATGTTGTGCAACTGGTTGAGATGCTTGCGCGCATAAAGTTGGTGAGAGTAATTGAGGAAGACATTGTACTCGAATCCTTCGATATTGATGGCGTCTGTCAAATTTGGACTAGGCATGTCCTCTTCGTACGCAAGAATACCAGAGTGCGGGCATGGCAACTCGGCCACGATATCACTATCGCGTGCATTAGCATTTGTCGTTTGAGAAAGATTGATTAGGGGCCGGAAACAATACCTTTCCAATTGCAAGCAGGACCAGAATGCAACAATCAGTGGGTTATCTTTCACCGGCACGATACCATTGCTTTCCTTCAGTTTCTTGAAGCGATCCAGTTTTCTGAGATTTATTAGCTTCGCACCCACAAAATGACTAGATTCGAACTATGACTTACGGTCTCAAGATAACCTGCAACGCCCTGCAAGCCTGATAAATATAAGAATGACTCTCTAAAACCCTTGCAAGTTGCCCGTGGTACAATCCAGCCAGGATATTCACGTGCACGTGCTGTAGACTATTTCCTGCAAGTTGGTTTCCAATGATGTCCGTAGCAAGCGCAAAATATGCTAAACCGGGGATAACGTCCACATTTCTCGGCTTGAAGCCGCTCCTTGGTAACGGATCACTGTATTCCATTGATGTTCTCCGACTACGCGAATAGAAACGATCTGGCCCTTCTTGTGGGGAAGCCAGATCAGATAAACTTGGGGAGCTCTGAACAGGGGATGGATGACCGTTTCGGATGAGAGGTGAATTGATGTGACCCCAAGCACTATCGCTTTCCTTATCCGAAGGGAGTTCTGGGATCTTTCCCTTTTCCTGGCATATCTTGCCAAGAGCCAGGACCACCAGAACCAAAGCTGTGCTAATCGAGCGACTTGGATGCCCTGGTTTAAGAGCTCCATGACCATAAGGGATATCGGGTAACTCTGCTCCTGGAGATCTCTTTCGTTTTGCCCCAGGACTTTCAGGTGGCTTCATATTCACAAACCCTGCATGTTGTGACGTCAAGTTCTGAATCTGTTTTGGCTTCGCAGAATCGCCTGGTATTGACTTCAGGAAAGACTCAATCAAGGCGTCAAGTCGAGCCGGTGCTAACAGCGGATGCATGATGTTAATATGCTCCTTATAGCTTTTGGCCAGGTCGAGGACCGTAGCTCTACGGAAATCTGGCATGCCATCTGACATGATGCTGCCCACTACTGGCGGAGGATAGTCTGGCGCACTGTGCGGTGGGGTCATCCCGCCCAACTGGCCCCACTCTTCTCCCGGTGGAGAGGGGACATCGGGCTCTGTAGGAGCAGTAGCATCTGCACCATGATCTATCAAAGGATCTCGATCGTAGCCTTGAGCTAGATCTGTGCCCTCACCACGTCCAAATAGTCGAAGAAGTCCACGCCTTTCTTCTTGCAACATAGGGTACTTTTCATCTTTGCCCCTTCTCGGAAACCCGCCTCCTCCTTCTATCATCCGTCGGATAGCGCCTACGAGCAGCAGCCGTGCCGCACCAGTCGTATGGTTCACCGGAATTAAAGCTTGCCCAGGAGTCACAATTTCACCATTCTCTTCCTCCTCTTCCTCCTCGCCGGGGGTGGATATAACATCTGCTGGCGGCGGCTCAACGGGTGCCGGAGTGAAGGGAGATGCGTGGGGCAAGGTTGGCGGGTCCATCATGTCTACCGTGCCGTGAAACGACGTATCGAGATTGGCTAAAGATAATCGATCTGAGACTTCCTTTTTCATTACGGATCCGGACATGGTCCTGGTTATGGGCTGGACAAGAAAATTGGCCTTCGCATCCTGCATGCGTTCGACCTTATCATTCAAACCTTTCAGCCCGTCGGATAACATCTTAAACAAGTCTTCTGTTCGGTTCTGTAGTCGTAGCAGACCTTCTATTATGTCGGTGGAAGCTTTATCGATTCTACTTCAGTTAGCATGACAGCACATTCAAAAGATCCAAAAATCCAACATACGGCTTTGGTGGTGGATCCCGGTAATGGCACTCGAAACTCTTTTCTTTGCAACTACCACATGACGGTCTTCCTTCATCACATTTCGCCTTCAAGTTGCGACAGCTGTCGCATGCCTGAGCTGCGCGCTGTGCCTTCCGAGGTTTGCTAGGTTGAGCGTATTGCGCCACAGGATATTGTTCTCGCGGCGGAGGCTGGTGAGGTGGAGGGCCGTACATTGGCACTGGTCCATCGTAAGTCGGAGTAGTCATGGGGCTCGTTGATGGTGGTGGAGGTTGAGGGGGATACATTGGATAATGAGGTTGGGAGGGCGGCGCCTGGTCGAATTTGGGAGGATACGGCCTTCCTCGGTCGTCGTACGGTGCGTTTACATGGTGATCTGAGCCGTTGGTTGTGGGCGGCGGTCTATGTTGCGGTGGTTCATCCGCAACTTCGGGCTTTACCATGGGGTCTCGAGGGGCATTGTGCCCATTATGCCCATTGAATGGAGGTATGGCAGGATGTGGATTATGTATGTTGTGGTAGACGTGCGAATGGCCCGAGTTTGGGCGATGAGGGTCTGTATGTTCCTGATAATTTGAATGTGGGGGTGGTCGTCTATCGAGGGGGTTTGAATGAGGATCAGACCGCGAGAACGGACTACTATTGTATGGAGGTTGTAGAGGAGGGGGCAGAGCCCTTGAATGGTTGGGTTGGTTGGGCTGCTCAATCGGCCAGGACCCAGGACCAGGACCTATTCTCGGTCTCTTTGGATCTGGCTGCCCATTATCCATCATGGCGGTTTCACACAAATGTCAAGCGGCCACAGCAGCTACGGCCATGAACAACGGTCGAGCGCGGCGGCTTCTTACAGGTTGGAGGAGAACACAGAGGCGTAAAGGAGCTCAGTGGAGAACCATCTGCGCTGGGTAGGTATTACGGGACTGACGTGTAGGTAATCATATGTGTGATGTAACGAAATGCCGCGCAACTGGACGTCGGGCAGTCTGTCGGTCGAAATGGTATGCAGCGCAGCTCTGCGTAGTCGTAGTCGGAGTGGTAGTGGTAGTAGTGGTGGTAGGGTGGACAGCAAGTGGTAAAGCGAGTCTGGCGGAGATGTAGGGTTATCTGGGACTGGGACTGGGACTGCGACTGGGACTGCTAGAATAGAGTTTTCGAAGATCAGCCATAGCTGCCAGACGTTAAAGCGCAAGAAGAAGTGCAAAGGGAGCAAAGGGCAAAGGGTGCAACCGGTGCCAAAGTATCTAAGCAGAGCAGGCAAGCTATCATATCAAGCTTGGCCCCCGTCCCGGTACCCAAGCAAATAAAACGTTGAGCCACCAAGGACATGAATATTTTTTTGCGCGATAGAGCAGAAGGCAAGACGCGCGCCGGCCGTAAGAAAGGATACCCATGAAGGAGAAATTCAGAAGAACATTACCTTTGAAACTAGTTTCAACTTTATGAGGCAAAAGATCAACAAACAAAATATGCCATAGTAAGGATATTTTACTGGTATTGCAAGTCGAACTTGGTCCCCCTCTCTTTCTTTTGGCCCTCTTTGTTTTTCCCTTCTGATCTTTTCTGGGTTGAGGAAGTTATGAAAATAAAAAGTCCCACGGGCTTATATCTGGGAGGGGAAAGTCGGGTTCGGACTGGGAAGCTTCTTTTTGGGTGTGGGGGGGGGGGAGGGGGGGGAGGGGGGTAAGTGTTAAGGCGAGGTAAGGCAAGGTATGGTCAGGTATGGAGGTATGGTCAGGTATGGAGGTATGGAGGGAGGTATGGAGTATGGTGGATGGTGTATGGAGGATGGTATGGAGGATGGTATGGTGTCTGGTATGGTGTCTGGTATGGTGTCTGGTATGGTGTCTGGTCGTGTATGGTATGGTAAAGTAGGTATGGAAGATGTAGGCGGTAGGGTGGTGGAAGGTTGGAAGGTGTCGGTGCAAGGAGCCAAGGAGCAAGGAGCAAGGAGCTGTGAGCAAGGAGTGCGGTGTGCGGTGTGCGGTGCAAGGAGCCAGGTGCCAGGGAAAGGTGCAAGGTTGGTAAAGGAAGCGCGGAAGCTGGGATTCCAGGTTCGGAGCGAGAAAAACAGAAACCGTGGACCACAGCCGAAAAAAGTATCTGGTGCTCTTGGATTATTGTATTGTATTACGAAGTATTGTATTATTGTATTATTGCACCAAGTAGGAGCGGCAGTAGCGGCAGTAGTGCGTGCGATTTGTCGGTATTGCTTGGGCATGCCAATTTGCGCGCTTTTCGACACCCTTTCGCGCCCTTTTGGGACCTTTTTGCCCGAAGAGGAGCTTTTTGCCAGCAGAAAGTCTGCGAGGGAATGAGTGGAGGGAGGTACGAGAAGTGGCCGAATCAAGGTCGTGAAGTGTGCGCATGCGGTGCGGGTGCGGTGCGGCGCCGTGGGTATCTGTGTGCTTTTTGCCTGCGCGATTCTGCTGTGTTGTTAGGGAGATCAAAGCACCCGGAAGATGCTGAAGATTGATGACTGTAACGTGCAATGTGCAGTGCCAATATCGATGCCAATGCAAAACCCAGGCAGGCGCAGGCAGACGCAGTCCCAGTCGCAGGCCCAGTCGCAAATGCAGACGTAAATACCAATAAAGTATCTTCCAAAAAGAAAATATATATATAAAAAATAAGGAAAAAAAGAAAAAAAAAGTATGAAGAAAAAAATTAAAAAAATAAATAAAAGATAGTTCAGGAATCTCTCCACATCTCTCTACTTCCTCTCCACTTCGTATCCTAGCCTAAAATCGGAAGTTTGTGTGTTTGTTAAATAAAAAGAAGAAGCGGCTCATTGTACTACTGCTCATTGCACTGCTCATTGTACTGCTCATTGTACTGCTCACTGCTCACTGCTCACTGCCCACTGCTTATACTCGAGAAAGAGGAAATACTCTAGAGAGAAATAGGTACCGGAGGAGAAACAACCACCAGCAACCAAAGCGGTAACAAAGCAAACTTTTCATCCAGCTCTGCTACACGATAGCTCAAGACACGTTCAAGTACGAAAGAAGAGCAGAGGATCATGTAAGCAGCCAAGTTACCCCAAATTGACGTACCAACCCGTGTCTTCGTGACCGCCTAGAAGATATCTTTTTCTTTTCCGCTGTCCTCGTGCGACCAAGGAAAGCATGCGCCTCAAGTCGAAAGCCGTTGGACATGTGGTTGGTGTGCAATTGGACTTGGCTATGGTTCGCCGACTATCCTTCCAAGACGTTGTTGATGTTGATAGTGGCCCTGCGCTTTCTGGATCTTTGCTTCGGCGGCGTCTTTCTCCTTTACGAGTGAGTGACCTTTGTCGCCTTTTCTTTTATTTCTCATGTCTCACTCTCACTCATGCACTTGCTGTCCAGCGTCCAGTGTCCAGCGTCCGGTATCTACGAAGTAGTGTTCTGTTGCCAGCTGCCCCAGTAACCCGGGTGCCAACCACCCGAAAATAGGCGATACGATATATGACTTATGTGGGCTGGTCAGGGTTGTGCGAGGTGGTGTGAAGGGAACTACATAAGCACTGGAAGGACTAAGGGTAGCCAACCAGGGGAAAGCTGTAAGTGTATAAAAGGGCTTGCAGTTTGCAGTTTGCAGTTTGCAGTTTGCAGCTTGATTTGTAATCACCATAAAACGAACCTCTGTGTACAGTACTTTGTAAAGCTTTGTAAAGCTTTGTACAGCTTTCTACATATATGATCAAGAGCGTGCATGTCCCAGAATCGAAAAGAATGGCCACGTGAAAGGGCTGATATCAAATCGACAACAATAACCTTTGGCAGAGTGATTGATTAATGCCTGTAGCTATCACTCACTTATTCATCCTCGCTATCCCACTGTTCTCTATGCTACCCCTACTCACACACGATTCCTCTTTGAGTAATATAATTTTCTATGTTTCTACAAAGTACTTCACCATCCAGTACCGAGATGAATAATACGAATAACGTCAGCTTCTGGCCCGTCATCAGGAAGTCGAGAAAGAAGAGCAAAGTTAGCGGGAAACTCTCATGATAGTGGACAGAGTAATTGAGGTGGACAGAGTAATTGAGGTGGACCGAGTAATTGAGGCATATAGGACGGACGGTCTATCTCTGCGAAAGGTGTACTCGTAACAAGGCTTCAAATATGAGTTCACATGTATTGACCCTACAAAGTACTGATGTACGATGCAGGTTGGGCAGGTTGGGCAGGTTGTACTCAGCAACTCAGTATCCAAACAGAGCCAGTCAGTCTTCTTCATCCTAATCAACTGAAGTGCAACATATCTTCATGAACCACGCAAACCACGCAAACCAGACAAACTAGACAAACCAGCACCCAACGGTTAATCTCACCAATCCCTACAGTTTGAAGATACATTTCGAATATCAATCACCAATCAAACACCCCATTCTTCACCCGATTATCCGGATCTACAGATGCACTTGTACTTGGTACGGACCGTACTATGTACTCTGCTCCGTGGAAGCACATGAAAAAAAAATATATATAAAAAAATAACTGGGACAAATTTGATGATAATCCCCTAGTCCGATCCATTCAATAAGCAGCGAGAAACCGGGGAGGGGGTTGCAGACACCACAAGCGAGGGGTTCACTCCAGTTCTTCCTTCCTCTCTCTCCATCACCTCGTCTGGCCTTATCCGTACCACAGACGTACACGGTAGGAATTTCTTGTGTTTTACGCTCGCGGCGTACAATGCATCTGATTTGCTGCTGCATCCAGATCCCCAACTTCTCTACCCCGAATGGACGAACGAGGCGTAACACTTATTTGCTTGCCAAGCATAGCCTGAGTCCTCTTTCGGACGTCAGCTTCCAAACGAAAGGGGAGTGAAGTAGTCGCATGACCCGACTGTCTAAGTATGTTTTGCGAGTAAGTTCCAGGTCTGCGTCGTCGCATGCGCATTTCTATTACCTATTATGACGATCCAGAATCGACTGCATGCGATTTTTCGCAGCGATGAGATATACCGATGGAAAGAATCGATATGATGCCCTTGAGCATATCACTACTGCACTTCTGGGACAAATATGCAGCCAGTTAATCTCCTTTCGCATGCGATCTGTTCTGTCCTGACTCTTCCCAAGTGGACCGACAGCCAAAGCACAAGCAAGCACGGTAATCTTACCTACCCAGGTAAATTTATGAGACAGGCCTCCTTGTCAAGGTACATACCGAGACCTCGGGCATGGGAGGACCAAAAGAAGCTCGAGCTCAAGCAGTAGAATCCTTCGAGCCCCTCTTTTAAGCCGTGCACCTCATGAAAAGAAACTGGAAGAGCGGGTTTTGCGGGAAAATGACATGATTATTTTTTTCCCTCCTTCTGGAAACATGTCGTTCTCGTCCTCTTGTACAAGTAAAAGACAGAATAGCGTGGGAAAAGAAATGACCAGCCGGCTGTTGGTCTCCCTCGCTCGGACTTACATGCTGTAAAATGGGGCGCTATCAAAGCGCCGGGATATGTAATGCAATGGTAAGTTGGTAACATGGCATTATGAAGCGGTTGGGATAGCAATGCGATGATGATCATAAAAGCCGCCCTGCTTCCCAGCTGTTCCTTCCCACCAAACACGAGCAACGTGACGCAGAAGAGGCATGTCATGATTTTTCATCTTGCTCGTCGTGCTCCATAAGTATTTCCACGGCACATGTTTGCACATCATTCATTGTGAGTCCAGTCCAGCATTTATCGCGCCGACAAGCAAAAGCAGAAAAGTAAAAAAGCGGGGGAAACGAATTTAAACGGTTCCAGTCTATCGGCCAATCATATTTCTGTTCCTGACAAGTCGCTTCCCTACTGAGTTGACTACTAGAGACGACGGTAGAAGGGAAGGGGGGAAAGGCGATATTCAGCACGGAGCGAGACTACAAATGGCCTTCAGCTCGGCTAACTCGAGTCATGGATCCCGTCGCGTGCGTGCTTGAGAGAACGCGGAGAGGATCTTCCTTCCTTCTGCTACCCGTACAACAACTTTGCCAATGGATTTTTGGTTTTTGGATTTTTTGATTTTTCGATCTTGTACTATACATAGAAATATACTTTATAGACAATATGCTGTATGATTGTGAGGTCCCCGAAACCTTCCAACACATTGAAAGAGACCCCTTAATGGCGATCTGCCATCCATAGGACCGGGGTGGGTGAACGATGAGATGAGATGGGACAACACCGGGTGCTGCTCCGTCCATCCAAATCCCATCTCCAGATCCCGAAGCGACGAAAGCAAATGAAACTCTCCGATCGACATACATGTAGCAAGGCAAGGCAAGGCAAGGCAAGGCAAGGCAAGGCAAGACAAGCTCACTCGCGTCGGGCATTAATTGATTGTCAGTCAAAGGACAGCGATGCCCACCTACCTACTTGCTGGTACAGCATAGCCATCGCCGTCACCATCGCCATCGCCATGCCTATTCCAGCAACGGCAGCCAGCCATCGAACCCTTAAACGGACAAAGTAGATCCCTCCAAGCTGTCCAGCTACCCATCGCCACCACCGTACCATCGTTTTGGCTACCATTTTTTCACCGCCACCAAGAAGTGGGAACGCGCGCGCCACGCCAGATGGGAGAGGGAAAAAAAAAATCATCAAAGCGACGATCATATAATGTCGGTTCTCAAAGATTTCACGATACATACTTGTAGAGACCAGCTGGGGCCTCTCACTTGCACAAGTACACAGTAAGTTGTGGCGCTTCGGCCAAATGGCAAACTCAAATTTATACATGGGAGAAATTTACTCACTCCACTCCACCACTCTTCAGCTGCTTCGCTGTCCCTTCTGGAAGGAAATGAAGCTTTTGACTAAGGTAGGCCAGGCCGCGTCCTAAGTTCCAAGCATCTAAGCCACAGAGGGACAACTGCACGGCTAGACATCGACACTGTCTCTAGGTTCAACGTCGGTGAGATGCGATTACCTCCCGTCTCTCGTACAGTAGATATCAAGAGGAAAGGATACAAATTGCTGCCCGAAGACCGTCGTTCACTGCCGGCAGTACAACCCCAGCGGTGCCATGCCTTTCCTTATTCATCCAGTATCGTACCAGTTATTCGTCAAAGCCGCAAATGATGCCGCAGAAGGAAGAGATCCTCTGTGTTCGTTGTCCGTTGTCCGTTGTCCGTTGTCCGTTGCACTTATTGACAGAATAGTCTCACAATCCCTCTCCATCTTCTAACGTCGCATCGTATCACATGCGGTGGATTCGTTCGTTCTTGATCCTCTTTTTCATCCACTCCCCTCCACCCTCACTCATCATCTGACATATCGGCACCACGCACGGGTCCTACCTCCCTCGCTCTGCCTACTGCGTGCTATCTTTCTATTACTCTTCTTACATATACTTCGTTCATGCGTTTGTTCATTCATCCATTCATACAATACATACAATCCAATCTAGTGCATTCGTTCGTTCGTTCATTCATTCATTACCCGCATCTAACCTCACCGCTTTTTTGCACAAAATCTATGCTATGCTAAAACGACCTTAGATTACACGTCCAAGTAAACATGCTCCGTGTAAGTTAGTCATCCCTCCGTAGATAACCTAGGCAGCATAACCAAAGATCGGATAGGTTTCGGGGGGGGGGGGGGGGGGGGGGGGGGGGAAACCCGCAAGAAGCGG
>JANHAD010000490.1:0-11133 GCA_026226035.1 Clarireedia monteithiana
TAAATAATTTAAACTTTTAAATTTTATAAACTTTTTAAAATATAATTAGTTTTAAAAAAATAATTAATAAGAAAAGTTAAAGAAAAAAAATTTATTAATATTAAAAAAAATAATATTAATTAATAAAATTAAAAGTTTATTAAAGATTTTTAAATTAATTTAATTATTATATAATAATTATTATAATCTATTTTACTTCTTTTATTTATTTTATAATAATAGTTTATTAATTTTATAAATTAATATATTTATAAGAAGATTATCTTTTTTAAAATAATATATAATTAAAAAGTTGTAATTAATAAGAAGTTTAATTTATTAAACTTATTATATATTTAAAAACTTAATAATTATAAAGTATTTTAAAACTTTATAATTAATATAAATATAGATTTAATAAAAAGTTAATATAAATTTAATTTATTAATTACTAAATAATTTAATAATTATAAATATTTCTTTATTATATACTTTATAATTTAGTTCGGTTAACTATATTGTTTTTAAAAAGAATATTATAAAAAACTAGTTATTATTATATTTCTGCGAAAGTATATTTACTATAATATTATTAAATATATCTATTTTTAGTATATAAAAAAAAGAGTAATTATAATATTAAAAGAGTAGTATATTTATTAATATTTATTTGAATATATTAAAAGCTAGTTAGTAATCTTTATTAAAGTAGAAAGAAGTATTAATTTTAGTTAGTTTGATTAGAGATTTAGTAATAATATTAAAATTATAAATAAAATATTTATAAAAATTATAAAATCTAAGAAATAATTATATATTTTTTACTATTATCAAATAAATCTATTATTATATTATAGTAACTTTCTTAAAATCTACTTCTATATTATTAGTTGAGATAATAAATCTTAAATATTTAATATAAATAATATCGAATTTATATTTTTTAAGATTAACTTATAATTTAATATCTTAAAGATATTATAAAATTAGTTTAATATAAATTTAATACTTAAGTATATTTTCAAAGTAGATTAGAATATTATCAAGATATATAATATAAAAAACATTTAAATAGTTAAAGAGAATATTATTTATATATTATTAATAAGTTATAAAACTATTAATTAATCTGAAAAGTATAACTTTGTATTTATAAGTATTATAGTAAATATAGAATATAGTATACTCTTTTAAAATTAAATCTATTTAAATATAATAAAATATTTATTTAATATCTAATTTAATAAAGATTTTTATATAAGAGATTTAAACAAGAATCTTATTAATAAAAGAAAGAGAGTAGTAATCTTTGTAAATAAAAGAATTAAATATTTAGAAGTTAATATAAAAGTGTAATAATTTATTCAACTTTTTTATAAAAAGGATTAAAATAACAAAGAGAGTTTAATTTGATTTAATAAATCTTTTAACTAGATTCTTAATAAAATATTATTTAATAATCTCTAGCTTTTCAGTCGATATCTTATATAATAGATTATAATAAAGTTTATCTTCTATACTTTTTTTAAAAGTAATTTTATAATTATAAAGTTGATAAAGTAGTAGAATATTTAATTTAGATTTAAAGAATATAGTTAAGAATTCTAAGTATTTATTAAAGATCGAAAACTTAATATTAATCTTAAATAGAGAGATTAAAATAGTCTATTAAAAGTAAAAGATAGAATAAAATTATTTAAATAATAAAAGAATAACTTTCTTATTATTCTTATCAACTTATTGTTTTTCAAGTAATTAGTTGATCTTATAAATTAAAGTAGTATTAAGTTTATATTAATTATTATAATTATAAAATATATAAAGTATAACTTTTAAGATTATATATAAATCTATTAATTACTTCGAATAATTAGTTTAAAACTTCTAAAAGAGTTTAAAATATCTAATAATAATAGTAAACTATATTATTAATTTTTATTTAAAATAAGTCTTTATTATTTTAAATATATAAGTTTGATCTTATATAAATATCTTATAAAGCTTAAAAAGTTATAATATAATTATAGTAAAAATCAGTTCTATTTATAGATTTATTAAATAAAGTAGAATTTCTTCTATTTTTATATATTATAATATTATTAATATTTTCTTTACTAAAGTAATTAAATAAGTATTAATTTATTATCTCTAATATTTATTTAATTTATAATCTTACTAATTAGTATCCTTCTAATATTCGAAATTAATCTTATAAAGATTAAAATTAATATAAATATATATTATAAGTTAGAAGTAAATATAACTAAAAAGTAAGTTTATAAACTAATATAATTTATATTAATTATAATTAAAGAGAATTTAATTTTTAAAAAGCTATTTTCTTCTGAAAATTAAAGAGTATATAAAGTAAGTAATTAAAAAAGAAATATAAGTTTATAATTAACTATTAATTAATAAGTTTAAAAAAATATAATAAGAGATTTCTTAATTTTATTTACTATTATAGCTTTTAACTAATAAAGAGGTTTTTAACTTCTTTACTACAACTTTCTAAATCAAGTTAAGTATTTTAAAGAATATAATATTAATAAAAGTGAAGTTATTTACTTTAAAGTTAATAAAAGCTTTAGTTTAAAATAAATATTGATTTTTTAATAGTATATAAAGGAATATTATATATTTTCCTTTAAGTAGTTTTATTAAATCTAAATATTTTATATCTTTTATATTATTTAATAAGAAGTCTTTTATTAGATATAATCTTTTACTTAATTATTAATAATATAAATAATAGTAATAGCTTTAGTTTTATACTTATCTTTTTATTTTTATTTATTTAATATATCAAAGTATTCTTCTTTTTATTCGAAGAAGTTAATATTAATCGTATTAATATAATAAAGAGTATTATTATAAAAGTAATTAATAGTACTTTTAAATAAAAAATTATTCTAAACTTTATTTTAAAAGATAAGAGTTTGATTTCTTAATATAAAATAAAAAAGTGTTTTTATAAAAGTAAGATTAGTTAATTCTAGTAAAAGTATATAAATAAAATTAGTTTTATAATTTAAAGAAAAGTAGTTAATTTAATTAATAATAATTTCTTGATTAAACTTAATTAGAGTTTTAATAGAATAATATAAAAAAGCGAATATTATAGTATAAATAGATTTTAATAATTCTAATAACTTTTTAATATTATCTATTTATTCTATAAAATTAAAATATTAAACTAACTTTTTTAAAGTAGTAGTCTAATATTAAATATTCTTAATTTGATTCTAATAATATTTAGTAAATTTATAAAGTAAGTTTTTATAAATTATCTATTTAGAAACTAAATTAATTAATACTAAAATATAAAGTTATTAATAAAACGCTTTAAATGAAAATAAAAGATTTAAAATTATTATATATAATATTTAGTATTTAACTTTAACTTAAACAACTTCGAAGTTATTATAAAATAAAGTATATAGCTCTTTAACTAACTATTTAATAAATAAAGAAAGCTTTTATAAAAATAATCTTTTTAAATAATTTAAAGTAATACTTTTAATCTAATTATTTATATACTTATAAATTTAATATTTATTAAAGTAAGTATATATAGCTAATTAACTAAGAACTATATATTTCTAAAAAGATAAAAAGATATTAAAATTATTATTAAGTTTATTAATTAGATTAGTAATTTAAGAAGAATATTCTAAGTATTAGTTAAAAGAAGAAAGTTTATAAGTAAGTTAGATATATAAAAATAATTTAATTAACTTAGTAACTTTCTTAATAAATAGATCGAAGATAATATTTATTTTAATAAATAATTTTTTTAGTTAAAAGATAAAAGTTTAATATTTGATAATAAAAATTAGCTAGTTTTATAATTATTATTCTTATAAAGAGAAGATTAAATAAAAAATAGTAATAATATTAAAAGTAATATTAAAAGAGATTTAAATAAAGATTAGTTTAATAAATTATATTTATTATATCTTTAATTGATTTTATTAAATCTTAGTTTACTTTTATTAAATTTTAACTTACTCTTATAATTTCAAAATTAGTTTAGTTAATATTATTAAGTTATTATTTATTAAAAATAATAAAGATTCTTAATCTTTTAATTAAAAAGATTAAAAATCAATTTCTTTTCTTTTCTTTTTTCTTTTACTTTCTATATTAATATAAGAACTTATAAGAATATTATTTATAAATTTGTTTATTAAGTTATTATTATAGTCTTCAAGCTAGTTAAAAGTAGTTTTTCTAATAAAGAGGATTATACTAAATATAGAAAACTATTATTAAGAAGTTTTAATACTTTTCTTGAATATAACAAGTTTAATATTTTTAAAAGAAGATATATTAGTAGAAGGTTAATTAAAAGAAGTAATAATAAAAGTAAGTAGAAGTAAAAGTAAATAAAATAAAAATAAGTAAAAATATAAATACTCTTATTACTTTTTAGTAAAATAGACTTTCTCTTTATAATTTAATAGTTTTCTAAATAAAGAGGATTATTAGTAAAGTATTATTTAGATAACTACTAATTAACTAGAAGGATTAAATAAGTTATTAATAATATAATAATATACTATATAAGAAGATTATATTATTTTTAGAATTAACAACTAAAAAGCTAAAAAAGTCGAAAAGTTTTAAAAGCTTATATATATATAAGAGCTACTTAGATTATATATTTATAGTATATATATACTAGGTATCTTAAAGTAATAACCTGAGATATTAAATAATAAAGTAAGTATAATATATATAAATCACTAATATCTGTAACTTAAATATCTAGATTGTTATAAATATTATTATTATAAGTAAATATATTAATATAAATATTATTATTATCTTTATTATTATAAATAAAATTATTATAAGTTATAATAATTATTTAATATATTAAAGTAATTAATATATTAAATTATATTAAAGTTAATTAATATTTTAATTTATATTCTTTAAAATACTAATAGTATATTATAATTAAATAAATAATAATATAAATAATCTATATAATAAAGTTAATAAAGTTAATAATAATTATAATAAAATTTAATATTTTATAAATCTTTATAATATAAATATTTTAAATTAAAAAGTAAATATTAAAATATTATATAGATTTTATATTAAATAAATTTATTTTTATAATTTTATTATAATTATAATAATTAAAATAATTACTAAAAGTTAAAATACTATTAAACTTTCTAAAATAAATAAAGTTTAATATACTTAATATTATAAATTACTTTTATTAAATAAGAATATATTAAATAATAAAAGTATTATAATTTATAAAATAAATATTTTCTAATTAATATTTATAAAAAATATATTATTAATTTTAAATTCTTTCTTTTATACTTTATTAAATTTAATTATTATAATTTAAATATTATTTTATATTTCTATTTTATAAATTTAATCTTTAGTTTTATATATTATAAATAATATAATTTTAAAAGATATTAATATATTTATTAATATTTAAAAAAGAATATTATCTTTATTTAACTTTATTTTTTATATTTAAAATTTAAAGTAATCGATTTTATTTTTAATTTTAATTATCTTTATTATTATAATTTTAATTAAAAAAGTAATTATTACTTTTATAAATTATATTAAATAACTATCTTATTTATATTATATAATTAACTATTTATACTTTTTTTTTAATATTATAATTAATATTAAGTTTTTATATTTTTCTTTATATAATTTATTAAAATTAAGTTTAATTTTTTAATAGAATCTATTAAATAAAAAGTAAATATTTTTATATATAATTTATAATCTTTATTAATTTATTATAATTAGTAAGTAAATAAAAAGTAGAAATTATTTATAATTAAATAATTTAAAGATAATCTTATTATATTTTAAAAGTTTCTTTATAAAATAACTTTAATTATTATTATAATCTTTTAAGAAAATTATTTTAATTTTCTTTAATTTCTTATTATAATCTTTAATATTGAAAATATTTATTTAATCTTATATATATATTAAATTATAGAATATATCTTTATATTAAAGAATATTTTTTATAATTTTAAAATTTTCTATTATTCTATTTATTAGATTTACTATTTTAATATTTATTATAATTAATTACTTTCTTAATTATTATAAAAGTAAATTATATTTTTATAATAAATCTTATAATATTTATTTATCTTTATTAACTTTTTGAAAGTTATATATATTTAAGATAATAATATTAATTATATCGATTTTATTATTATATTTTATAATAAAGTATTTACTTACTATTAATTTTAATTATTTATTAGTTTTATTATTAATATATTTAATATAATATTTCTTATTAATTATTATTTTTATATATTTAATTAATTTTTTATATCTTCTTTATTTTTTTATTTCTATTAATTTCTTATATAAATTATTAATTTTAATTTATAGATTTTTTAATAATATTTTATAAATCTTTTTATACTTATAAATCTTATTATTATTTAAAATTTTATTAAATATAAACTTCTTTATAATTATTTTATATTTTGAAAATCTAAATAAAATATTTAAATTATATAATATATTAGATTTATAATAAAGAATATTAATAATTGAAAAGTCTTTTATTAATTTATAAAATAGATATTACTTTTTAAATATTTTATAAATATTATCTAAAAGAAATATATAAAGTTTTAATAATTCTTAATATAATTTATTACTATTTTTAAATAAAATAACTTTATTTAAAAATTATATATTTAATAAAGTATATATAATAATTTAGATATTTAAATTAAATATAATCAAGTAAAGTTTATATAAATAAAATACTTTTAATTTTATAATTTAAAATATATATAAAGTTATATTTATTAATATTTATAATATTCTTACTAATATACTTTTAATATATTATTATAAGCTTTTAATTATAAAAGTAGTATTTAAAAGTATATATTTATAAATATTAAATTTTATATTAATTATTTAATAAATATTAATAAAAGTAATAATATATAAAAGTTAGAATATATAAAAACACTTTAATATTATAAATAATATCTTATAATAAATTCTTTATTTAAATAAAAAAGTAAATATTTATATAATATTTTTAATATAATATAAAGCTTTGTAGATAATAATAAAGAATATAAAGATAAATATAATTAACTTTATTAAATTTAAAATAAATTAAAATACTAATAAAGATTAAAAATTATAATAAAATATTAGAAGAAACTATAAATAAAATAAATAATATTATAAAATAAAGAAAATAAATAATAAAAAAAGTAATAATATTTAGATTATATATTAAATATCTGTAAATTACTTATAAATCTTTTCAATCTAACTTGCAAGTACTCGACTTATAAGTCGAGTTATTAGTAATTAAGAAACTCAACTTGTAAATAACTCGATAAGTTGTTAAGAACTTAATATATAATATTATATAATATAAAGTAATTTGATATATATATTAATCTTTATACTAATTAAATAAATAAAGATAAAATATAATTTTAATTTAATTATTATATTATAATTCGCTTTTAAATATAAATTTATATTAAAAAATTAATATAATTTATATTTGATTATTAATACTTTCTAATAAAATATTAGAACTATTATAAAAAATATTTATTATAATTAAAGATCTAAGTAAATAAAAAGAACTAAGAACTATTATCTAATAAAATCTTTAATTTAAAGATTATTTATATAAAAGTAATCTAAAATATAACTATATATTTTTTAAATTAACTATATATCTTTAATCTAAATAATAACTCTTTTAATATAAATAGCTATTAAGTTAATTATTATAATAAATAATTAGTATAATAATTAGTATAATAAATATATATAATTAAAATATACTTTTGAATTCTTAAATAAATACTTTTTCTATAACTTCTTATAATATAAATAATATAATAGATTGAATTTTTAAATTAAGTATTATTAAATATATAATCTCTTTAATAATATATCTAAATAAAAACTTTAAAAGTAAAAGATTAATAAAGTTTTAATATTTATAGATTTCTTATAATACTTATATTTTAGAAAAATATTAATAAAATATAATCTATTAATTATTATACTAATTAATTTATTACTAGGCTTTATATAATATTTAATCTTTTTAATATATAGTAGAATATATTTTCTACTAATAATTAAATATATACTATTACTAGTTTTATTATTTATAAAAAAGTTTATATTTACTAATTTCTTATAAACTATCTTAATTATATTAAAGACTTTTTTAATAGTTTAAACTTTAATAAAACTAGATATTTTCTTTAATTTAATAAAAAGTAGTATATTAATAAATAGTTTAAACTTAGTATTTTTTTTAAGAAACTTTCTAATATATTTATTTAATTTTTCTATCTTAAGATTAATATATAAGTAAAATATAATTAAAAAAAAGAATTACTTAGTTTTTTTAAAATAGTAATAATATCTTCTTTATTATTATTATTTATTTTTATAATAAACTATTTTCTCTTAATTAGTTTATAAATTAGTAAAAATATTTTTAAGATTGATTAATATAAAAATTAGTAGAAAAGATATTAAATTTATTAATAAATAATTTATTATTTTTATTGAATTTTAAGACTTTTTTTAATTAAAAAGAAAGAAAGAGTTTTATATAATATTTTTAAAATTGATTAATATAAAAATTAGTAAAAAAGATATTAAATTTATTAATAAATAATCTTTTATTTTTATTAAACTTTAAAGTTTTTTTTTATTTTAAAAGAAAGGAAGAATCTTATATAATATTTTTAAGATTAATTAATATAAAGATTAATAGAAAAGATATTGAATTTACTAAGAAATAATCTTTTATTTTTATTAAACTTTAAAGTTTTTCTTTATTTTAAAAAGAAGGATAGCTTTTATATAATATCTTTTAAATAATCTTCTTAGAGATTAGAAAAAGCTTGTAAATAATATTAAAATATATTTATAATTAAATAAAGTAGCTTAGAAGTAGTTAAAGTAAAGATAATAATATTATAATATTTTTTAAACTAACTATATTTAAAATCCTTTTCAAATTAATATAATAATTATTATAAAAACTTATAAACTTATAATACTTTTATAACTTCTTTATACTTTTAATATATATTTCTTATTTTCAAATTACTTTTAAAATAAATATTAAAAATAAATAAATTAGTATAGAAAATATATAAATATATTATTTTTTACTAATATTTCTAATTCTTCTTTAAAAGTATTATTAATTATAATAAATTTAATATAATAATTCTATTTTAAAAACTAAATTTTATAATAATAATCAAGAATATCTAATAGTAAATTATCTAATAAAGTATCTAATTTATAATTTAAGAAGTTTATATTAAAAAAAGATAAAAAAAGTTAAAACTAAATATAAAATTAATATAAAGATTAGTATAATAATTATAATAATATATTATAAAAGAAGATTATATTATTTTTAGAATTAATAATTAAAAAGTTAAAAAAGTTAAAGAACTTTAAAAATTTATATATATATAAAAACTATTTAGATTATATACTTATAGTATATATATATTAGATATCTCAAAGTAGTAACTTAAGATATTAGGTAATAAAGTGAATATAATATATATAAATCACTAATATTTATAACTTTAAATATCCGGATTATTATATTACTTTCCTTTTTAAAAAAGTTTATTCTCAAGTATTTTAATCTTATTAATTCTAATTAAGAAGATTAATAAACAAATATAAGAATATTAATTAAATATATAAAAGTTAAATAAATATAAATAAAAGAAAGAAAGTTGATATTTCTTATAAGTTTATTATTAATTATATATTAAGTTATTTAAAGAATTATTATTTTTATACTAGAGCTATTAGATAATTATTTTTAAAATACTTATAATCGTTTTTATTTACTTAATATAAATATAGTTACTTCGAAAATTATATTAAAGAGTTAAATAAAATAAAATTTTCTAAATAAAATATATTAAGTAAATATAAAGTTATTTTAAAGTTAGATATTTTATATTATATCAAGTTAGTATTATAATTTAGTTATTATATATAGTATTCTAAAAAGTAGTATTATTTATAATAAATAAAGATTTTCTTTACTTTTTATTTCTTTTTACTAATTATATTAATTAATAATAAAAGTTTATTAACTTAATTAGAAAGTAGATTATCTAATACTTTTTTTAATTTATTAATAAAGAATATAAAGTATATCTTTATTATTTTAGATAGTTTAAATTTGAAAAAATAATCGATTTTTTTAAAAATTTTAAAATATCTATTTATTAAAAAATCAAACTTTTTAGAAAAGTATTATATAAATAAATATCTTATATTTAACTAGATATAATTACTAATATCGAAATTAATTAAATAATATAATATATTTATAATTTAAACTATATATTCTTATACTTTCTTAATTACTTTATAAATATATTATAATATTTCGAGATTATAGTAAATATATATACAAGTATTATTAATATTAAAGTTATTTACTAAAAGATTTAATATAATATTATTTCAAATTTAAATATATTATAGTTCTCGACTATATAATATTTTAAATAGATTTAAATTATTAAAGAAAGTATATAATAAGATTAATTAAATATAATTTATTATTAGAAGGAATTTAAACTAATTATTTTAATAATAATTAATAAAAAGTTGAAGTCTTTTTTATAAATATTAATTATAAATCTTAATCTAATTATTAGTTTATAAATAATTAGTAGTTAAGAGTTTAATTTAAATTTTTAAAATATTATTAAACTTTTTTTAAAAAGTAAATATAAACTAAATTCTATAATTAGAAAATATTATTATAAATAGATTATAATATTAGTAGATATATTAAAGATATAATTAAACTTGTTTTTAAATATTAACTATTTTATAATATAATATAATAATTATCTGTTTATTAAAACAATCGATAATAATTAAAATATTATTAAAATTATATTTATCTTTATTAAAACTATAATAATCTATTATAATATATTCTTAAATATAAATAAAGATTAGTAAGAAATAAAATAATTCTAATATTTTATTTTAAAAAACTAAGTTTTTATAATAAATATAATAATTATAAATATAAATATATACTAAAGTAACTAGTTTATA
>JANHAD010000491.1:0-11128 GCA_026226035.1 Clarireedia monteithiana
AACGAAAACTTTTCAAATAAACTTAATATTAATACTTATCTTCTCCCTTCTTCTTCTATTTCTAATTCTCTCTAAAACAACTCCGCGCCGCCCCCCCCCCTCCTTCCCCCTACTAATTATTTATATCAACTTACTTAGAATCCTTATTTACTTATCTTCTATATATCCAATTCGTTCTTATAAGTTTCCAACAGATCTTCTATCTATTTATCTCCAAAGATCGTAGGTATTACTTATTTAGAATTATATTTAGCTTCCTGAAACTGTTGCAAGGCAAGGAATATAAAATTGATATCTCTTAGCAGAGGCTCTACAGGAGATCAATATATATATAAACTATTCTAGTTTTACTTTCCTGTTTTTCGCAGGGAAAAGAAAAGTTCCTGAACCTGTTCGATAAACTCCTAAATAACCAGCTGCTAACTTTTAATATATATCCAGACTTCTCAAAATAGTAGGTAAAAGAAAGAAATCGAGTTTACTTAGGCTATCGCGATCATCATCTACCTTGAAAAAAGCCAAGATATATTCGCAATCTAATACTATATCCTCCTTTATTACCGAGAAACCTCCTCCTTCTGATAAATCTGTTATTGAGAACTCTCTTCAAACTAACAACACAGACTCAGCTTCAGTAACAACTCAAGCCGAATCGTCTACTATATCTGCTAAAAACACTGTTGCTGCTGAGAAAGCAAAGAAAAAGACTATAAAAAAAAAAGCAAAAAAGGCTTGTAAAACTACGAAGAAAGAACGGAGGATTGCAAAGACGATTGAGAAGAAAGAGGCGAAGAAGGCGAAGAAAGCAGTGAAGAAAGTAGTAAAAGAGGAGCACAAAACTGCGAAAGTATTATCTAAAGGAAAAGATAAAAACAAGACTACAGATAACACTTCTAAAACCGATTCTTCTTCTTCAGAATCTGACTCCGATTCCAAGTCGGACTCGGACTTTAACTCTAGTTCAGATACTTCTACTGATTCTCGTCTACTACGAGCGTCTGCCTCAGCAGCTACTAGATACAAGTAGTATCAAGTGAATCTACCTATAAAGTATTACAACGAAAACACATTGGAAAATTTAAAAACTACTAGGCTTAATCTCCGGCAAGCCAATTCCTCGAACAGTCTAGGATATATTCGGTGTATTATTACTAATATTAAATATAACGCAAATATACTTTCTAGGTACCTAGGCTTCTACCACACAAAACAGTTCCGCAAAGTACTTATATTCCTAGATATAGAATTCCCTCCTTATTGAACTTATTCAGTTTTACTCTACTACTCTTTATCGAACTTATTTAATAAGTATCCTTTACTCTTACTAATTATTATTCTAGCTATTAAAACTCTCGTCGATAAGTTGCTCAAGGTCAAGGCTAGTAACTTCAGTACTTCCGCTACAAAGAAAGGTAGTAAACAGAGTTTTATAAATAAGAAATTCTTCGCTCAATTGCCTACTTAGATTAAGAGGACTAACAAGCTGTCCGACCTTTTAACCTTTCGCTTCGTAAATAACCCCAAACGCTACTCTACTACAAATATTATCATCTAAATCAACTATACAGTTACAGCACTACAGCTTCTTAAACAACTAGCACTTTTTAATCCCCTTTAATCAGAGTTTGAGAATACCAATACGTATTTCCTCGGATACAATTATAAAGACTGGAATTGTGCCCTTACTATTGTCAAGTTTATCTTATATAACAATTTGGATAGTTGTTCTAATACTGGAAAACGAGCTAGCAAAGAGAATATCTTGAACATATACCTACCTTCTTTTCTTATAGACGAAGATATTACAGCTGCTTTCGATAACTGTCCTAAGGTTAAGGACGATACCTCCAAGTTGAGGAATCGTTAAGCGGAAGTTGTTAATTAACTAGAAATCACTGTTGAAGACTATCCTGACTTCAACGATCTTCTAGTTGCTGAACAGTTAACAAGGGAAGTAATAGCAGATCTAGAATTTATATAAAACCTACGTCGATTAGAAAACGACTTGTCAAAAAGCTTGTCTCAACGAAATACTAGCAAGGGTATGAAAAAGGATCGTGTTGAGTATCTTCCTCTATCTTTGAAGGACGCTCTTCAATTTATAGAGGGGTTAAGATCATATATCAAAGTTCTGTGAGGCCCTGACGACATCGACAAAATATAATAATCTTAATCCCAAAGCGAAACTGATATTACTATCAGTAACCTGCTCGAGATTACTTGTATATAAGAGGCTAATAATACTTATAGCGAAACTAAGACAGAGCCTAGGATGCAGACGAAGGAAGAAAAGACGCAGGCATTCTGGAACTTGAAAACAGCTATAAGCTCTATCTCCAAACCTCTTCCGAGCTATAAAGCCTTATACTACTGGGCTAGTGTAGATCCCGGCAACCTGGAGATTTTTCCAGGTAGTAGTTTCTTTTATAAGCCGCATTAAATTATTAGTAATTATATTTCCCAACTTCCCTTCTTGTCAAACAAGTTCGATATAAAGCTATTCGAGTTATTTCATTCTTATCTAATATATTGCTTAGCTTTATATTTAACTACGTTGTCCGAGAATTCGCTTATTTATAGTTCCATTATAGGCCTTGGATATAGTACTGGAAAAACACTGACTATATTTAATATACTGAAGTTAACAAACGATACCTAGTTTAAATTGGCTAAGCCCCAAACTTACAAAACTACTCTTATTACTTATTCGAGTACCTCTATCAAAGTTTGGCAAACGGATATTGAAAAGTTCTTTCCTAGTATATTTACTGTTCATCAGTTCTATAAGACCTTTGCTGTCGTTAACAATCCTACAAGACTCAGAATATTGGTTGTACCAAGCACTGCAGATAGACTCTGTGAAATCTTGGATAAGCTGAATCCACAAAACCTAAAAGTAAGTTATCCAGTTACTTCTTCTCCCTATTACCTTGTTAGTATAGTTGAAGTTTATTTTCCCAGCCTCTGCTCGTCTTTGTCGAATATATTCAGCTACTTTGATTATAGAATATATTTGATAAGCTATCAAAGCTCTATTCCACTCTTTTTATTCTTCCTTTTATCTTACTAATAATATTTCCAAATAGACCGGATTAACAGTAATCCTATCCTCGCACTCTACTTAGTATAACTGTACTTTGGCTACTGTCGCTGCAGACAAGACAATTGCAGCGATAAAACCAACAAGAGACGAAGCAAATATCCTGGAGATCGAATTGAAATCTGAGCCGAAGTCAGATAACTCCAACTCGGATCATCGCCGTTATAGACACAAGTAAAAAAAGACTGTGTTAAAACCGACATAGGAATTTTTCAAGGTTTATACCAATCTTATTTAGTACAGATTTACGCGGATTATTGTAGATAAAGTATATATCCTCCGCAACCCGCAAATACTTTTAGCAGAGTCAATCTTCCAAGCTGCTAAAGAAAATATTCACTTTCTGACTATAACTCCTCTTCTAAACTATCCTCGGGATCTTTATAGCTATCTCTCCCAACTTTTTAAAAAGGAGTAGATTCTTGATAATAACTATCTTGCTAATTAAATATATTAAGAAGATTTTGATCCTTTCAATTTCAATCGTTATAAGGGTGAGAAGGAAAAGAATAGTTAATCGATAGATCTAGAATATATCAATTTTATAGTTAGTAAGAACTCCCTTGCTAGTGCTTACAATAATAGCTACAAACTTTTCCTCCTTAACCTTAAGAGATATATAAGAACTGGTTGTATAGAAGGAAACTAGGTTGTAGGAATATATACCCTTATTATACCGCCGATCCTGAAGATAATTCTTCTGTGTATTAGCTACGAAACACCGATTGATCTCGAGAATAGCTTGTAGCCAAAGTGTGTAGGTAAGTCGATTCTATTATACGATATCTACACTATTCAGCTTGAGATAAACAATCGAGAAAAGATAATATACGATAATTATACAACTAATATAGTAAGTAAATTAGGCAGTAGTCTATCGATATTTATTCTCAAAGCCGCCAAGACCAACGCTGAGATTGAAAACTTCGTGGAGGGTAACGATAGCTCTATATAAAATAATAGGGTTTTCCGTTACCTCAAATATATTATATACAATCCTCGACTTAGTTGTTTGACTAAGCTTAACCAAGCTTATATAACGAGGGAACAAAAAAAAACTGCTGCTAAGCGTCGTCGCAATCAGTAGGCAGATATTGATAACAACAATAGCTTATCTTTCTTCTTCTCTCAAACTTGCAAGAGTAAAGAGTATGGAATTCTGTCTGATTGATTGAATATAGTATAATACACCGCTATAATATTTGTTAAGTCTCGCTGAGGATTAAACTTAATTATATAGAATATTTGCAAAAATAAAAAAACCATCTTGATTTTTGAATATCTTATAGCTTTGTAGTATATAACCAGTTCTTTTTACCTCTTCTTGTAGAACAAGTTCGATAAGTCCTTTCTAATTTATTTATTTCTATTAATTATTTCTTCTTGAACTTGTTCTACAAGTTCAGTATATCGCAGTTTTAGCTAATCTCTTTATATAGTTTAGGCACTTCGAGGCACAACTTACTAATCTTGGAATCAAGTATATTTCTATTAAATCCAGCAACAACCAGAAGGATTGTATAAAGATAATCGCCGACTTCAACGATCCGGCGTTACCTACAATAGTTCTTCTTATAACAACCGCTTTGGGATCCGTTTCGCTTAACCTCCAATTATCTTCGTTATATATCGTAATAATAGAAATACCAATTTTATTTTATATCTTTGTCTAGATTATAGGCCGTATCGTTAGAATCAGTCAACTTCGTTGTTAGTATATATATCTTCTTTAGATTAATTACTTATTTGACTAGTTTGGCCTTTATCGGATTTACAAAAAGATTATCCTTAGTATTATTAGTGAAGAATCCACATCGAAATCGACTGATCCAACCTTTACTGTAGAAGAGCTAATTAGGTTGTTTCTTAGTATAAGTGAATTGTATAGACTATACTACTTCTCCTAAATAAAACTTCCTTTTATATTAAAGGATTATTATATAACTGAACTTAGTAACAAATAATACTTTATAAAGAATAAGATCTTACTATCTGCGAATAGTAAGCTAAATACTCCGACTAAAGCAACCAAGAAAACCAAGAAACCGGATTGTACTTCGCGTTCTAAATATTTCAAAGCGCGGAATATCGTGAAAGGTAAACTTTCTACTTAATACTTTGAAATACTAGTTACTAATTATTTCACTCAAATAATATAGATATTATAACAGCAGCTTCTCGAGTCCGAACTACACTATATATATCCCCGGCCAAATCTATTAAAGATTCTCTATCAGCCCCAGCTAATAGTTTACCGGCTGATTTGATGTATAATAAGCTGGAGGATTCCTTTGATATCTCTATCTAACTTGAATTACAGCTATCTGCGCAAGTTCTCTAACTGAAAGGTTATATTAACTGTACTGTCGAGGGTCTTATCTAGGCCAGCAAAGTTTATTGACAACTTCGTGTGTTGGATATACTTTGTAGAAGCTGTGAGATGACGAATAACAAGACCAAAAGCAAAATCACGAAGACTTATCAGGTGTTATACAAGAAGTTGCTCGACGACAGTTAGATTAAGGGTAAAGATAAAAAAGAATTCGATACGTATATTAGTATCCGCTCTGAAGCCGTCGAAATCTTTTTTAAAGAAAGGGATTTAGAGGAGAAGGATATTTATAATATTGAACAGTTCCTTGATCTTCCTGATTCTAATAACAATATAATTTAGAAGGTAGGAGGTATAGAAGCAACTCAGTTAAATATCAATAACTCTAATTCGGAATTATCACCTCCGCCGGACGTTTACTCTGATACTGATAACGGAAATAATATTAGTAAGGAAGATAATACTAATAAGGAAAAAGAGGATAACAATACAGACTTCGATAGCGAGAACGAATCGGAGGATGAGAATAAAGATAAGATTGAGAAATAATATAATGAATACAAAGAAATACACCTAATACTTAGTAATAGAATAAATAATAATAAAATAATTAAAGGTTAGAAGAGAATATTTATTTTCTGAGTTTAGGTGTTTAAATTGCGAAATATTTTTATAATATATACTAATATTTCGTTGTAATAATTTGAAGAACTTACTAGATATTCAGCCTAGATTTATATAATTCAACCTTTTAAAATAGGTTCTTTAGTTATTAGATAAAAATTATAGATATTATTCTTTTAAAAATAATATTTCATTTATTTTTCAAGTTCAAGGTACTAATCTTAATAATAAAATTATAATATAAAACTCTTAAAAACTTCAAGTAAGGGTTTATCGAACTTGTTTAATATAGAACTTTAGATATTAATTTATTGAACTTGTTCAATAGAGAACTTGAAGTATTAGGTTATCGAACTTGTTCAATATAGAATTTTATATATTAGCTTATCGAACTTGTTTAATAAAGAACTCTAAGTATTAGGTGATTGAACTTATTTAATAAGGAAGTTGAAATATTAAATAATCGAATTTGTTCAATAAATAACTCTAAGTATAAAGTTATCGAACTTGTTTAATAAAGAGCTTTAGATATTAACTTATTAAACTTGTTCAATAAGGAAGTTGAAATATTAAATTATCGAATTTTTTCAATATATAACTTTAAGTATAAAGTTATCGAACTTGTTTAATAAAGAGCTTTAAGTATTAAGTTATTGAACTTGTTCAATAAAGAACTTTAGATATTAACTTATTAAACTTGTTCAATAAAGAACTTTAAGTATTAGGTTATCAAACTTATTCAATATAGAACTCTAGATATTAGTTTATCGAACTTATTTAATAAAGAACTTTAGATATTAACTTATTGAACTTATTCAATAAAGAACTTTAAATATTAGGTTATCAAACTTATTCGATATAGAATTCTAGATATTAGCTTGTTGAACTTATTTAATAAAGAACTCTAAGTATTAGATAATTGAACTTATTTAATAAGGAAGTTGAAATATTAAATAATCGAATTTGTTCAATAAATAACTCTAAGTATAAAGTTATCGAACTTGTTCAATAAAGAGCTTTAGATACTAGGGAATTACAATGTAATTAAAAGCAGCTTACTCTTAGTAGATAACGCTCCGCTGGCTCTCCGAGAGCCACTGCCGTGGAGGCAGACTATTTGTTTACTGTTATAAGCTATGTTATAAGCTATGCTATAAGCCATGCTATGAGCCATACCATTTGCTATACCATTCGCCATGCCAATTGCTATGCCAGTCGCCATGCTATGAGCCATGCCATAAGCTATGCCATGAGCCATGCTATGAGCCATGCTATAAGCTATGCCAGTCGCCATGCCATTTGCCATGCCATGAGCCATACCATGAGCCATGCCATTTGCCATGACATTTGCCATGCCATGGACCATGATATTCGCCATGCTATTTGCCATGCCATTCGCCATACCATTTGCTATGCCAGTCGCCATGCCAGTCGCCATGCCAGTCGCCATGCCATGAGCCATGCCATGAGCCATGCTATTTGCCATGACATTTGCTATACTATGGACCATGATATTCGCCATGCTATTTACCATGCTATTCGCCATGCCATTAGCTATACCATTCGCTATGCCATTTGCTATAGCCTCAGGCATTAATAATTTTGATGGGGTCGGTGTCTAAATCTCCGTGCTTGCTTCACCGCCTGGCAGTAAAAAAAAAGGTCAGATACTCAAGATTGCAGGACACTTTTCGACTAATCAGAAGTAGTAGTCTGTGCGGGCAAAATAAGAAGCAACCCTTACTTTGGGGGTTATATACGCCCAGGAGAATATAAAAGGCAGCAAGCTGCCAATTAAACTTATTGTTTGTAACTTTCTCTAACCTGTCTGATAACGTATAGAGGCTCTTGTCGATATATACTTAGGTTGCCAAATTCTGTCACTAAAATAGTAACCTCTCTATTTCGAAATTCAAGTCGATCCGACCTCTACATATACGCTAGATACGCTTTTAGATTATCCTAAAATTCGAATAATACTACAAGAAGATAGATAGGAACGAAATATTTAGCGAAGATAGCAAATACTCAGATATAATAGACTTAGAAAGTACAAGAAATCAAATTCAGTAAAAAAAAAACTATATTCAAAATCCTTGAGGAGCAGGGCTATATATATCAAACTACTAGGTAAGTCTATTTATTCTGTATCCTGTATACCCCGATTTGCAAGCTAATATTATATCTAATACCCGAGAGAGCCTCAAAGAACTTATAACCGAATATCGCCTTAGTGCCTACGTTGGTGTAGATCCTACTACATCTTTATTATATATCGAGCATTTACTGCTATTTATAGCAATCTTCTGGATATACTTATATAGCTACTATATAGTCACCTTACTCGGAGAAGCGACTGCGAAAATAGGTAATCCAACTGACTGTCTTACTACCCGAGAAAAACTACTTAGCACTGTTAGGAACGAAAATATATATAGGATGTATTATCAAATAAAGAGTATATAAGTTAATATCGAGAGACTGGGTAGAAAATACAGCTATAACTAGAAGTAGGCGTGGAAACGAGGGTTGTTGAACAATTATATATAGATAAATAAATTGTCGGTGATGGAATTTCTTTAAGTACTTAGCCCAGATATAAGGATAGGTATAATAATATTAAAAGATATATAAGTATACTTCCTTGCAGCTTTGAGTTATCTTTAATATATACTTAGCGTGAAGAACAAGATATCTAAAAGTGACAGTATATCTTATACAATATTCACTTATCTATTACTGCAGGCTTGAGACTAGTAGTATATATACAATAAAATAGATGTAACTATACAGGTCAGTAACGCAGATTAATATAGCAATATCACAGCTAGTATCGATGTAATTAAATATATAAAAGCAAACTATAGCGATCCTGATATCAAGGACATGTTAGCGACCAAACCAGACTCTACTAGATTCACAGTGTCTTTATTAACTATATTATCTAAAGCCAAATTTAGAAAAAGCGCTGGTAATACAGTATAGCTAGATAAAGACTTGATAACTAGTTACAATCTATATAGCTACTTCATATATATATCAGATAAGGATATCGAGAAGTATTTAAAGCTATTCACTTTCAAGCTACTCGAAGAAATTTCGATTATTATAAAAGAATATATCAAAGAACCTTCTAAAAGACACGCTCAGTATATTCTCGCTAAGAAGTTCCTTAAGCTAGCTTATAGTAAAGTAGCAGCAAAGGCTGCTAAGGCCGAACACCGTTTACGTTTTGCGAAACCTAATTCTATTGAACTTGTAGAATATTTGAAGATTCTGGAGGATTCTAAGAAGAAGCTTGATTATATTTATATAAACAATAGACTAAAATCAGATATCAAACTTCCTCAGTCTTTCGTATATACCTAGAGTATTGTAAGAATTATCTATATAGTTAGTCTCGCTTCGTCGATATTTAACGTAAACCGACTGGTTAAGTCTAATAGAATTTATATTAGTAGACAGCTAGATAGTTTCAAAGGGAAAAACGATATATTAACCTTTACAGCTGTCAAAATATAGAAAAACGAGGAAACTTAGAAATTCTTCTAAGATAGCTATTTCCTTATTCTTCGACGAAGAAAAGTAAATATTCGAATTATAGAAGTTGTCTTAGATGAAGTATAGGAAGCTGAAGAAAAGGCTTTCCCAATATCGGAAAACTATAATCCTGTAGTTATACAAGTATTTCTTTGTAAAAAAGAAGAATATAGTAGCAAACCAGCGCCAATGCTAGCTACAGCTAACTCGAAGATCTCTACTATAAGATATAGTATTAAGTGGATTAATAAAGAATTCGTTAATACGAATATAGTTTATACAACGCTCTCGAGACTTAAAATATTGAAAATAAGAATATATAGAAGAAACTTGAGAAAACAAGTAAAGAGATCTATAAAAAAACATAGAGCTATATCAATATATAGTAACTACAAAGCTCGATATAAAGATTACAGTATTTACAATAGCTCGCTGCAAAGCCGATCTACTTCCTTGAGCTACTAGAAGTAACTAAGTTCCACTCGCGAATATACCTTTATTAGGATAGTAAGCAATCTATCTACTTACCTATTTATCTAACTTGTAGAAACCCTACTCTCTCTTCTCTCTCCTCTCTGTTATATCTAGTGCTTAGCTAGTATTATATAGAAAGGATACTAGACTAGCCTTTATTAAACAAGTTCGAAAACGTCTTCTATACTAGTTTAACAAGGATATAATATAGTATACTGAGACTTGCAAGTAGAAGATTGAAGAATTTCGTAATACTCCCTCTCTCTTACTCTTTTCTATATATAGCGACTTTGTATAGTATTACCGGAAGTTTGTATATATAGACACGAACTTGGAATACTCCTGCAAACACCCGAAGACGCCAGAGTATATTGTTCACTGCAAACAAATACAGCGGACCTTCAACAAGTAGCCACTCCGCCCTGCTCGCCTACTACGCAGCTCGATAGAGGGACTACAGTATCTACAGCAGCTTGCTATAAAGCCGACTCACTTCCTTGAACTGCTGGAAGCAACAGAGTTCTACTCGTATATCTGCCCTCGCTGATACAGAGGTATAGCTACCTATCTCGGCAACTTCCGAAATTCCTTTTCTCTCTCCCTTCCTCTCTCACTCTCTCTACTCACTTCTTCTCCTTCTCTTCTCTCTCTTTTAAGATTGTAAACAACTAGCAGCTCTAGCTACACAAATGATAGCTCTGAGGAGCCATAACAGTAATATCTACCTATAGACTTAAAAACATCTACAAAGTATCTTGTAGCCAGATAAGAAACCCTGCCCCCTCTTTTCAACTAACGGAAATAAGAGTTCTAGACTATAGCGAAAGCCTAACCCGCTATATACATAGAATGCCCTCTAAGTAGATATTCTGTATTTAGTTAGCTCAGCACATCTCTATACCCTTCAGGAGGTATTAGGATAGCAGATTTAACCTAATACCTAACAAACGAAAATAATATCTCTCTCTTTCTTTCTCTCTCTCTCTTTTATATTATCTTACTAAAATTCTAATTAAATCTAGTTAAAAAGTTATTATCAATAAAGTTAACTATTCTTT
>JANHAD010000492.1:0-11022 GCA_026226035.1 Clarireedia monteithiana
CCTACTATAGTCTCAGACTCACACAGGTCGTTAAAATGAATAAAAAAAAAAAAACATCACTACCTCGCCGTTGCTCCTAACGACTCTTCGATTCCATCCTAATATTGACTTATCTAACCTCTCCGACACTTTAAGCTCGAACTCCTTTACAAGACCCACTCCTGATACAACTACTAGCCTTAGCAGAATTCCACTCCGCCTTCCAAAACAAGATAACCCCTTTACTTTGAAATAGACTAATAAAGTCTCGAAGTCTAACCCCTTTTAAACTCTTACTAACAACCCTTTAAACAAACTAATTTTAAAAGCTTAAGACTTTTTAATTAAAGCTTATATAATAACTAATTCCTAGGCTAAATAGACTCAAATCTTAGATTTAATCGAAGTCTTCAGAGACTATATTGAATTTAAAAAAGTTAAAAAGGTTACTAACTAATTAGCCTCTCAGATTAATAATCTAGAGTATATTATTTACCAAATTAAAGCCTAAGTCTTTAAGCCCTTTTAATTAAAGACTATAAAGACTATACTTCTAGCAACTCTCCTAGTAACCCCCGCTATCTCGAAGACTTAACCGATATTAAAAGTGATGAAAATCGTTTAAAATCCAACTTAGGCTACTTTCACTAATATTGCTATTGTTGAAGCCTTTAAAGCTTCTAAATAGAAAACTATTAAGCTTAAAACTAAGTTTTAAATTAAGTCTATATTATAAAATCGACTTATTCTAATTTGCGATATTCTAACTCTCTTTTCAACTCTTCTTATTTGTAACTCGATAAATAAGGCTTTTAAAGTTAAAAAGATTAAAAGCTCGATTATCTCGACTATTACTAATACTATCAATAAGAAGAACTTAGTTTTTACTATTATATTTCTTTATATCACCGATTTTCTAATTGAAAAGTTTAATATTTAGAAAAATCTTATTAATTTTAAGACTATTTAAAAGAATGAACTTTAATATAAAGTAGTATTATATAAGATCTCTATAAATAATTTCAATACCTTTAAAAGTATAAGATTAGTTTTAAAAGAAATCAAAACTTTTAATTTCTCTTTTAACTTCAAACTAATTAGAACTTCTTATTAACTCTCTTTGAAAGCTAATTGTATAGCTAAGTAAGTCGAATTAATAATAGTCTCTTTTAAAACTAGTAAGAAGGTTGAAAGGTGTATAAAGAATCAAGTTTATATTGTAGGAATATTAATCAAAGCTGAGAAATTACTAAGTATAATAAAGTTAATTTAGTATATTAAATACTAGGAATTTAAGTATATAACTCAATTTTGTTGATGCTAAGCTAAGTGTAGCTTATATACAGAACCTCACTTAATCTTCTAACACTTTTATAATATTTATAGTATTTGTAGAAAAACTTACTTTTACTTAGCTTTTAAATACTATAACTACTCTTAATCTCACGCTAGCGATTCTAAATTGTATAAAGTATATAAAGTAATGAAAAAGGTTATTACTAGTTTATAAATAGTTAGAATATCTAAGTATTATAAGTGAATCTTAATAAAAGTTTACTAAGAATTAAAGTAACTCTTTAACTTACTATCAACTTAAAAATTAATTTATTAATAATCTAAAAGCCTTGGATTATAGTTAAAAACCGAGACTACCTTCAAAGTCAGTCTATATCCTATCTCAGCTTCAATCAGCTTTTAGTACTAATTTGCGAATTTAAACCTTGAACTTTGATATATATTTTAAAAGTTCTTAAGATTGAAATAATACTAGTGCTAGATAATTTAGATTCGAACTTATTAATAATCCGACTAAATTAAAGAAGTAATATACTTGAAATAATTAATATCTATAACGAGACTAGCTAGCTAGAAAGTAAAAAGTCTAAAATAATTAAAAGAAATTTATTTCTAAAAATTATCTTAATTAATTTACTTATTTTAGAGGATTTCAATACTTATCACTCTTAATAAAACTCTTTAGCTATCAATATTCAAGCTGGAACCTAATTAGTTAGTTAAATTAAAAATAATAACTTCGAACTTTTAAATAAAGTTAAAATTAAAACTTTCTTTTAAGACTTTAACTCTTCAATCTTAGATCTAACACTTACTACTTTAAAGGTAGTAAAGTGTATAAATAACTGGCAAATACTAGATAACTTAAGTTTAGATTACTATTCGATCTTTTTTACAATCAAGAATCTAAAATCAAATCAAAACTATTTAAACTCACTTCAATTCTTTAATATTAAGAAAGCTAATTGGAACTTATTTAAAGATAAGCTAGTTGATTTAGCTAAGAAAAGCCTAATACTTAATTAGAACCTCTTAGAAGTTATGAAAACTAATTTAAACTTTAAAGTATCAAGTGTAATATATTTTGAAAATATCTTTTCTAAGTTAATATAACTAATCAGGTTAGCGGCGGCTAGTGCGATTTTAAGAATAAAGCTTAAACTAAAAGCTAAACTATAGTAAACCTTTAAGTTAAAGAAGCTACACAAAGTAATACTAAAAGAGTAAAGAAGTTAAAATTAAAGTTATAATTTAATTAGAAACTTATATTTCTTAGTTATTAAGTATACTAAACGTAGTTATTAGAATACCTTCTTAGAGACTAAAGACTTGAAGTCAATTTTCAAAGCTTTTAACTATACTAAAAGCTACTCGAATTAACAACTACCTTCGATTTTAAACTAATCAACCTTTGATAAAAAAGTAGCTATTCTGAAAACTACCTTGTTCTCAAAGCCTTCAATTTTGACTAGTTTTATTTAAGATACTTATAAAGTCGATACTTAGCTTAAGCTAGCTACTAGCAAATTGGAAAAAGCTTGCTTAATAAAAATCAAAGGAAAAACTCCGAAGTTAGATAGAATTAATTAGGAAATTATTATTAAAACTTATCAAACTATTTCTAACTTATTTTATAAGGTCTTCAACCTACTTATTAATTTCAGTTACCACTCGACTTGCTAATACTAAATAATAAATACTATTCTCAAAAAGCTAAAAAAGCTTGATTATTTAATCTCGAAAGCTTATAAAATAATATTACTATTTAATTATTTTAGAAAGGTTAGTGAGAGGATACTAGCGAAGTATTTAAACTATTTAGCTAAGACTAGCACTTTACTATATAATTCACAAGTTGAAAGTCGATTAAAAAAATCTACAATTAATATAGTATTATTATTAGCAAATAAAATCGAGGGGGATTATATAAATAAGTTTAAGATATTAGTTTTATTTTTTAATATTAAAGGGGCTTTTGATTATATATTTAAAAACCGGCTACTTATAGTTTTAAAAGAGTTAAAACTTCTATTTAGTTTTATAATTTAAATTAGTTACTTTTTAGAAGCTAGATAACTAAGATTAGCTTTTGATAATCAAATTAACCTTTTTAAACTTATTAGTACTAAAATCCTTTAAAGTAACTTGATTAATCTAATTTTATTTTTAATTTATATTAAGAATCTTTTTTTAATTATTAGCTATTTAGTTTAAAGTTATATAGACGATATTATATTAGCTACTAGCTCGACTAGTTTTAAAAAGAATTATAAGACTTTGGAAAAAGAGGTTAATAAGCTATATACTTTTAAAACAATAAATAGTATTAAATTCGACTTTAGAAAAATTGAGCTAATCCACTTTTATTCTAAATATTCAACAACTTATTTAGTTAAACTACTGAATTAGGAAGTTATACACCTTTCTAAACTAGTAAAGTAGTTAGGAATTTAGTTTGATAATATACTAAAATACAAGAATTATATCTTGATTCGAATTAGTTAAGTTAAATTAGCTTTTTTTCGAATTAATCAACTAGTTAATATTTAAACTAACTTATCCTCCTTCGTAATACGCTAGCTATATATTATTTATATTATTAGTATTTCTAATTACAACTTCTCGATTTAGTATAAAGAACAAGCTAGTTTCAATAATCAACTTTATAACCTTTAAAATCTTATATTTTAAAAGATATTAAAAGTATTTAAAATTAATCTTATTTTAATTATAGATATTGAAGCTATACTAATCCTCTTTAATATTCGTTTAAATATCATAGCTTACTAATACACTTTTCGATCTTTCAAACTTTTAAGAAGTTATCTAATTTATAAGTTTCTTTAAGAGAAGTATTAGAACTATTATAATAACTATTATAATTACAATAATATTATAAACTTAGATAATAATTAGTTAATTCTATTATAGATTAAAAAACTTAAATCAAAGTTAAAGTTAAAACTAACTTAAATCAATCGAATTAAATAATTAATATACTTACTAATTAATATAGTTAACTTGAAATTAATATAGTTATTTAAATTCCTTTCTTAAACTCTTACTAGCCTTTTTAGTATTTAGATTAATTGTCTTTCTAAAGAAAACGAAGTATTAGATTATTAAAACTTAGTACTAATATAAGCTAATAATCAATATTCCTTCTATATTAATAAGTTTTAAATACGAATTGAAATTAAAATAGAAGTTAAATTAGCTTTCTTGAATATTAATTAAAAGCTAATCTAAATATATAAATAGAATATTAATTTAAATTAGTTAGTCTATAATAGCAAACTAAAGAGGATTATTTAAATTATCAAATTAATTAATTAGTTAGCTTAACTAAACTAAGAATATATAGTTTATAATAATAATCAAGTTATTTTATTTAAGCTTTAGTTGCTAAATAATAATCTAGATTAAGAATAACTAATAAAGATATATAAAGCTAATATTTAAATAGTTAATAAAAGTATTAATATTAAATTAGCTTAAGTTCCTAATTACTATAATATTAATAAGAATGAAATAGTAGATAAACTAGTTAAAATAAATATTAGCAAAAAGTTAAACTTTTATATAACTAACTTCGCCTACTTAGGTGTTAGTATTAAAAGAATTAAGATTTAGAAATAGAAATTAGTATTAAACTAAGTTAAATTCAAACTTAAATATATTAACTTTAAAACTAATTACACTTCAACTTATAAATTAACTTTTAAATCTAAACTAGTAATCTCTCTTAAGACTAAGTGAGCTATAGCTAGCGCCTTTTACTAACTCAAATTAGGCTATAATTACTTCAAAGCTTATATATATTAACTCGATTTAATTAACAACAATAAGTATAAATATAATAAAAAGAAGATCTCTCTTTTTTTTATTTTTCATCATCGAATATATATATTTAAGAATCGAAAAAACGTATATTTTTATTAAAATCTATTTGATCTTTATTAGTAACAACTAATTATAACTTAGTAGATTTAATAAAGTTATTAGCTTCATTATACAACTCAGCGCTATTAAGATATTATTATTATTATCGAAAGTTGTGATTTTTACTTTATATTAAAGAATTTTCATTGAAATCTAAAAATCTAAAAACATTAATAAAACATTTAAAAGTTATTAAAAACATTTTAAATAAGTCTTATTAAGACTTAAAAAGACTTTGTAAACTTAATAGTTTAAACTATATTTTAATATAATTCTTAGTTCTTAAGATATTATTGTTGTTATTAATTTTAATACTTTTAAATATTGACTTTAGTTAATTAAACTGTTAATATTAAAGATACGATATTAAATACAACTTATTTAATTGCAAATAATTGAAGAGATTAAAGGTTAAAAGTATATTTAAAAACTAAAAGTATTTATTTAAACTTTATAAAACTTATATATAAATATAAATTAAAAAAAATATTTATTGAAAAAACTCGAATTCTTATTTAAATCAACTTAATCTTTTAATACTCTTGTTAATTATAGTATAACGGATTCAATAAAGTAACTAGCTTTATTATATAATTTAATATTATTAAGATATTATTGTTATTATCGATTTTATAATATTTTACTTTATATTTCGAAATTTTTATTAAAAAGCTTTAAAAAATATAAAAACATTGAAAAAGTATTAAATATCAATAAAAAATATTAATAAAAAGATATAGTTAACTTTAGTATATATCTGCGAATTGAATAAGTTTAAAAGTATTTTGATATACTTTTTAACATCTAAGATATTGTTATCGCTATCACTTCTAACACTTCTAGATATTTTAATATTAAAATAATATTAAGTTTAAATCGTGGATTTAAAACGATATTAAGATAATATTAAGGAAATAAAATTTAAGAATTAATAAAGAGGTTGTTTAAAAGTTTATAAAAGCTTTTCTAATATTAATATATTTTTTAAAAAGTAAGATATCGATTTTGATATTAAAAGTATTTAAAATAGTTACCTTTTTAACTCTAACTAATAATTAAGATATTATTCAAACTAGCTCCTTTTTGATTACCTTCTTAATAATTATAATTATTAGATCTAACCTTCTTATTATAAATACTATTATAAATATTACTATCTTGTTATCACTTTTAATAACTCTTCAATTCTATCTTAATATCAACTTATCTAGCCTCTTCGATGTTTTAAACTTAGACTCTTTTGTAAAATTTACTTTTGATATAATTATTAGCTTTAGTAGAATTCTATTTCGCTTTTTAAAATAAAACAACCTCTTTATTTTAGAATAGACTAATAAAGTTTCAAAGTCTAACCTCTTTCAAACTACTACTAATAACTTTTTAAATAAGCTAATTTTAAAAGTTTAAAACTTTTTAATTAAAGTTTATATAATAACTAATTCCTAGGCTAAACAAACTTAAATCTTAGATTTAATTAAAGTCTTTAAAGACTATATTGAATTTAAAAAAGTTAAAAAAGTTACTAACTAATTAGCTTCTTAAATTAATAATTTAGAGTATATTACTTACTAAGTTGAAGCTTAAACCTTCAAGTCTTCTTAGTTAAAGACTATAAAAATTATATTTCTAATAACTCTCTTAATAACTTTTACTATTTCAAAGACTTAGTCGATATTAAAAATAACGAAAATTATATAAAATCCGACTTAAGTTATCTTCGCTAATATTATTATTATTAGAGTCTCTAAGATTTTAGAATAGAAGATAATCAAGTTTAAAGCTAAGCTTTAAATTAAGTTTAAACTATAAAACCAATTTATTCTAATTTATAATATCTTAATCTCTTTCTCAATTTTTCTTGTTTGCAATTCGATAAACAAAGCTTTTAAGGTTAAAAAGATTAAAAGCCTAGTTATCTCGACTATTACTAATATTACTAATAAGAAGAATTTAATTCTTATTACTATATCCTCTTATATCACCGATTTTCTAATTAAAAAGCTTGATATTTAGAAAAATCTTATTAATTTTAAAACTATTTAAAAGAATGAATCTTAATATAAAGTAGTACTACATAAGATCTCTATAAGTAACTTCAATACCTTTGAAAGTATGAAACTAGTTCTAAAAGAAATTAAGATATTTAATTCCTCTTTTAATCTTAAATTAATTAGAACTTCTTATTAGCTCTCTTTAAAAGCTAATCGTGTGGCCAAGCGAGTTAAATCTATAATAGTCTCTTTTAAAACTAGTGAGGAGGTCGAGAAGTGTATTAGAAACTAAGTTTACATTGCTAGAATATCAGTTAAAGCTGAGAAATTGCTAAATATAGTAAAGTCAACTCAATATATTAAGTACTAGGGTTTCGAGCACGTGACTTAATTTTGCCAACGCCAAGCTAAGTGTAGCCTATATACGAAGCCTCACTCGACCTCTCAACACTCTTATAGTATCTACAATACTTGTGAAAAAACTTGTTCTCACTTAGCTTTAAAATGCTATAACTGCTCACTGCTTTACACTAGCGATTCCAAATCGTGTGAGGTGTATAAGACTACGAAGAGACTTAATATAAGTTTATAAATAGTCAGGATATCCGAGTATTACAAGTGAATCTCAACAAAAGTTCACTGAGAACTGAAGTAGCTCTCAACTTTGCTATCGAGTTAAAAATTAACTTATTAATAATTCAAGAGCTTTAGATTATAGTTGAGGACCGGAACTACCTCCAGAGTCGGTCTATAGCCTACCCCAGCTTCAACTAGCTCCTAGCGCTAACCCGCGAATTCAAACCTCGAACCTTGATATACACTTCAAAAGTTCTCGAGATTGGAGTAACGCTAGCGCCGGATAATTTGGATTCGGACTTATTAATAGTCCGACTAGGTCAGGGAACCAATACACTCGAAATAGTCAACGTCTACAATGAGACTAGCCAGTTACAAAGCGAGAGGTCTAAAACAGTTGAAAGAAGCTTGTTTCCAAAAGCTATTTCGACTAACTCGCTTATTCTAGGCGATTTCAATGCTTATTACCCTTAGTGGGACCTCTCAGTAGCCAACACTCAAGCCGGAACTCGATTAGTCAGCTAGATCGAAGATAATAACCTTGAACTTTTAAATGAAGTTGAGGTTAAAACCTTCTTTCGAAGTACTAGCTCTTCAGTTTTGGATTTGACACTCGCTACTTTAGGGGTAGCGAGGTGTATAGATGACTGGCAAGTACTAGACAGCCTAGGCTCAGACCATCGTCCGATCTTCTTTACAATCAAGAATCTGAACTTAAATTAAAACTACTCAAATTTATTTTAATTCTTTAATACTAAGAAGGCTGATTAGGACTTGTTTAAAAACAGGCTAGTTGATTTAGCTAAGAAGAGCTTAGTTCTCAACTAAGACCCTTTAGAAGTTACAAGAACTGGGTTAAACTTTGAAGTGTTAAGTGTAACTTATTTTAAGAATATCTCTTCCAAGCTAACGCGATTAATCGGGCTAGCGGCAGCTAGTGCGATTTTAAGAATGAAGTCTAAGCTAAGAGCTAAACCCTAGTAGACTTCCAAGCTAAAGGAATTACGGAAATCAATGCTAAGAATACAAAGAAGTGAAAGTCAAAGTCAAAGTTATAACTTAGTTAGAAACTTTTACTTTTCGGCTATTAAATACGCTAAACGGAGCTACTAGAATACCTTCTTGGAGACTAAAGACTCGAAGTTAATTTTCAAGGCTTTTAACTATACAAAAAGCTACTCAAGTTAATAACTACCTTCGATTTTAAACTAGTTAACTTTCGATGGAAAAGTAGTTATTCTAAGAGCTACTTTGTTTCTAGAGCCTTCAATTTCGACTAGTCTTACTTAGAATATTAATAGAGTTGATACTTGGCCTAAGCTAGTCGCTAGCGAGTTGAAAAAAGCTTGTTTAATAAAAATCAAAGGAAAAACTTTGAGGTTAGATGGAATTAACTAGGAAATTATTATTAAAGCTTATCAAACTATTTCTAACTTATTTTATAAAGTCTTTAGCCTTCTTATTAACTTCGGCTACCACCCGACTTGTTAGCGTTAAGTAACAAAAGCTATATTTAAGAAGTTAAAAAAATTAGATTATTTGATTCCTAAAGTTTATAAAGTAATATCGCTTTTGAATTATTTTAAAAAGGTTAGTAAGAGGATATTAATAAAGCGTTTAAATTATTTAGCCGAGATTAGTATCTTGTTATACAACTTTTAAATTAGAAGTAAATTAAAAAAGTCTACAATTAATATAGTATTATTATTAGCGAATAAAATCGAGGGAGATTATATAAATAAGTTTAAAACTTTAGTTTTATTTCTTAATATCAAAGAGGCTTTTAATTATATATCTAAGAATTAACTACTTATAATTTTAAAAGAGCTAAAACTTCTACTTAGTTTTATAACTTAGGTTAGCTACTTCTTAGAAGCTAGACAGTTGAGATTAGCTTTCAACAACTTAATTAAGTCTTTTAAGCTTATTAATACTAGAATTCTTTAAAGTAGTTTAATTAGTTCAATTTTATTCTTGATTTATATTAAGAATCTCTTCTCGACTATTAGCTGCTTAATCTGGAGTTATATAAATGATATCGTGTTAGCAACTAGCTTGATTAGTGTTAAGAAGAATTATAAGATTTTAAAAAGAGAGGCTAACAAGTTATATACTTTCGAAATAGCGAATAATATCGATTTTAACTTAGGAAAAACTGAGCTAATTCACTTCTTTGAAGGTTCAACAACTAATTCAGTTAATTTACTAGATTAACAAGTTATACACCCTTCTAAGCTAGTAAGGTAGCTAGGAATTTAGTTTGATAATATATTTAAATACAAGAATTATATCTTAATCTAGATTAGTTAAACTAAATCAACTTTCTTTCGAATTAGTCGATTAGTTAATATTTAAACTAGCTTATTCCTCTTCACTATATACTAGTTATATATTGCTTATGTTGCTAGTGTTTTAAACTACAGCTCTCTGATTTAATATAAAAGATAAGCTAGTTTTAATAGCTAACTTCGCAGCTTTTAGAATCTCGCTTTCTAGAAGATATTAGAGGTATTCAAGACTAGTCTTGCTTTAACTATAAATATCGAAGCTGCGCTAGTACCCCCGGATATTAGGCTTGTTAGCGCTGCCCACTAATACGCTTTTCGATCTTTTAAACTCTTAAAAAACTATCTAATTTATAAGCTTCTTTGAGAGAGTCACTGTGACTATAATAACTACTATGATAGTTACTAGGAAAGCTAGGATATTATAAGCTTAAACAGTGACTAGCTAGTTTTGCCGCGGATTAAGAAGTTAAAGTCAAAGCCGAAGCTAAAACCGACTCAAATTGACCGAATTAGGCAGTCAATACACCCGCTAGTCGATATAGCTAGCCTGGAACCGATATAGCTATTCAAATTCCTCTTTTAGACTCCTACTTCCCCTTTTAGCGTTCGAATTAACTGTCTTACTAAAGAAGATGAAGCTTTAGACTACTGAGACTTAATACTAATACAGGCTTATAATTAGTACTCCTTTTATACTAACAGGTCCCAATTGCAAACTGAGACTAGAATAGAAGTTGGATTAGTTCTCTTAGACGCTAATTAAAAGCTAATCCGAGCGTATAAGTAGAATATTGGCTTAAATCAGTAAGTATATAATAGCGAATTAGAAGGGATCATTTAAGTTATCGAATTAGCTAATTAGCTAGCTTAGCTAGACTAAGAATATATAATATATACAAAAACATCAATCATCGAAAAAACCCGAATTCTTATCCAAATCGACCCGATCT
>JANHAD010000493.1:0-10981 GCA_026226035.1 Clarireedia monteithiana
TACTATAGTCTCAGACTCACACAGGTCGTAAAAATGAATAAAAAAAAAAAAAAATACTAGGAGGTTATATACAGCTTAGTATATAAGCCGCACTTAGCTTATTATTTGCAGAATTAAGTCGTATAACTAAATCCTTAGTACTTAAGATATTAAGTCGACTTAGTTATATTTAGTAGCTTCTTAGTTCTAACTGAGATTCTAGCGATATAAACCCGATTCTAAATATATCTATCTACTTCTTCGCTAGTTTTAAAAGAGACTACAACAGATCTAGCTCGTTTAGTCGCCTAATTAGCTTCTAAAGACAGCTAATAAAGAGTATCGATTAGTTTGAAATTCTTTTTTTTTTTTTTTTTTTTTTTATTCATTTTAACGACCTGTATAAGTCTGAGACTATAGTAAGTCGGCTAGCGGCTAACCCGCTAGCGGCTAGGTATATATATAAATAAGGGTTAAGTACATGCAATGTTATATATAATGAGTAATATTGAGGGTCTAACCCTAGTAAAGGAAATAAAGACAATAAACAATAAAAAAGTATTAAACTCCGAATCCGATTTCCACAATATTAAGGAAAACATTAAGCTAAATAAGCCTAATTGTATAATATTAAGACAATATTAAACTTAATATCGGATTTTAAGCCGATATTAAGCTTAATATCGAGTTTGAGCTGATATTAAAGAAAGTTGTAATAATTTGAGAATCTAATTTAAAGATCAGCTGACTAATCAAGTGATATATTCCGGTTCAAATACCAAAGTTCTTTTTATTGCCTTATAAACCTCGTATAGCTTTGAGTTACTAGTGTGGGATTGGGAGCAGTTAATATACTTTAGTGCTAAGTGAGAATAGACTTTGCTACAGGTGCTACAGATACTACAAGAGTGCTAGGAGGTTATATAGAGCTTTGCATATAAGCTGTATTTAGCTTGTTGTTTGCAGAATTGAGTCGTATAATTAAATCCTTGGTATTTAAGACATTGAGTCGACTTAGCTATATTGAGTAGCTTCTCGGCTCTGACTGATATTCCGGCGATATAAACGCGATTTCTTATATACTTGTCCACTTCTTCGCTAGTCTTAAATAAGACTACTACTAAACTAGCTCTTTTAGCTGCCCGATTAGCTTCTGAGGACAGCTAATAAAGGGTGCTAATTGGTTTAAGATTGAAGAATGAATTAAAGGTCTTAAGCTCTTCTAAAACTAATTCTATGTTTTCCGAGGTATTGAAGTCGGTGGTAGAGATCCTATGAAGTACTACCTTATACTAAAGCTTATCCTTCTGAATTGACTTAAAGTTAATTAAGCCCTTCTAAATATTAAGCTTCTCAATAAGAAAATCGGTGGTATATAGTGGAGTAGTCGTCAAAATAAAGTTCTTTTTATTAGTTGCATTAGTAATAGCTGATATAACAAGGCCTTTAACTCCCTTAGTCTTAAAAGCCTTATTAATTGAGTTGCGAACAGAGAGAGCTAAGAAGAGTAACGAAGTATTACAGATCAAGATAAGACGATTTAAAGGCTTTAGCTTAGCTTTAGGCTTAGCTTTAGCCTGGACCGTCTGCTATTCAGTATTAGCCTCGGAGGCACCGGCAGCAGCGATGTTAGCGAATAAGGGCCGGACCGGCGCGGGCTGAGTCGCCAGGACAGCAGAGGTCACCGGAAGGGTCGCCGGAGGCTTAGTCGCAGTAGTCTTAGTCTTAGCCTGAGCTTCAACCTTCCGAGTAGTGTATTCGAGGTTATTAACTTAAAAGGCTAGCTAATTAGTAATTTTTTTAACCTTTCTGTATTCGATATAATCGCGGAACACTTCGATTAAATCGAGAATTTAGCTTTGTTTATCACGGAAGTCGGTCAGAGTATAGGCTTTGACTAATAAGTCTTAGGCTTCTAAGATTAGTTTATTAGCTGGGTTATTAGTAGCAGCTTAGTAGAGGTTAGATTTGAAGACTTTATTAGTCCCTTCTGGGGTAAAAAGGTTGTTCCGTTTAAAGAGGCAGAAGGGGATTCTACTAGGTTCAGTAGTAGTTCTAAAGGTAGGTTTAGTAAGAGGGTCCGAGTTTATAATGTCCGAAAGGCCAGATAAATTAATATTAAGGTTGAACCGAAAGGTAGCAGGAAGAGTCAGCGATATAGTAATATTTATAGTATTAATATCTATAGTATCTAGTATAGCTGGCAAACTTGACTAGATCGCAGTGATAGCCGAAGAAGTATAGGAAATCGAGCTTTGATTAGTAAACGTTAAAAAGTCTATTTCTAATACTACTAGCAATATACTATCTATATATATCTTATAAAGCCTAGACAAGTATTCTAGGTTTTTAGACACGCTCCTAGCTTTTAATTCTTTCAATTATTCGCAATCCAACAAGTTATACTTAATATCGAAGTCTTAATATCGGCGGTTTAGACAGCTAAAGTCAAAGTCTAGAAATACCGGAATTGATAGTAGCAACGATATCTCAGGAACCAAGAGTTGTACCGAAGTGCGGTTTAGACTATTAAGTTCGTAGAGTCTTATTAAGTCTTAATAAGACTTATTTAGATGAATTCCAATGATTTTTGATAGTTTTATTAATATTTTTAGATTTTTGAAAATTTTATAATATAAAGTAAAAATCGCGACTTTCGGCGGCGACGACGATATCTTAATAGCACCGGGCTGTATAATGAAGCCGATAGCTTTATTGAATCCGCCGGGTCGTAATTAGTCGTTGCCAATAAAGATCGGATGGATTTCAATAAAAATACATATTTTTTCAATTCTTGAGTTCAGATGCCGCAAGTTATACTTATATTGAGTTTGAAGTTCAAAGTAGTATTGAAAGTCTTAAACTCTTTTAAGATTAGATTTATACCTTCTAAAGTATTAAAGTCAGTAGTAGAAATCTTATAAAGTACTATTTTAAATTAAGGTTTATTCTTTTAAATTAATTTAAAATTAATCAAATTCTTCTAAATATTAAGTTTTTTAATAAGAAAGTTAGTTGTATAAAAAAGAGTTGTAATTAAAACTAAGTTCTTCTTATTAGTTATATTAGTAATAATTAAGATTATAAGCCTTTTAATACTTTTAGTTTTAAAAGCTTTATTAATTAAGTTGTAAATAGTGAAGGTGAAGAAGAGTAACAAAATATTATAAATTAAAATAAGTCGATTTAAAAGCTTTAGTTTAGCTTTAAATTTAGTTTTAGCTTAGACTATCTACTATTTAATATTAGCTTTAAAGGCGTTAGTAGTAGCGATGTTAGTAAATGAAAGCTAAGTTAATATAAACTAAGTTGCTAAGATAATAAAAGTTATTAGAAAAGTTGTTAAAAGTTTAATTATAGTAGTTTTAGTTTTAGTTTAAACTTCAACCTTTTAAATAATATATTCAAGGTTATTAATTTAAGAAGCTAATTAGTTAGTAACTTTCTTAACTTTGTTGAATTCGATGTAATTATAAAATACTTTAATTAAATCGAGAATTTAGCTTTATTAATTGTGAAAATCAATTAAAGTATAAGTTTTAATTAATAAATCTTATATTTCTAAAATAAACTTATTAGCAAGATTATTATTAGTAATCTAAGTAGTAATAGACTTTGGGTTTTTATTAATCTTTTTTAAAATAAAAGAGTTAATCTATTTAAGAAGGTAGAATAAGATTCTACTAAGTTTAATTATAATATTAGAAGTAAATCTAATAAGAGAGTTTAAGTTTAAAGTATCTAAGAGGTTAGATAAGTTAATATTTAAATACAATTTAAAAGTTGTTAAAAGTAATAGTAAAATAGTAATATTTATAAAAACATCTATACTATTTAATATATTTAAGAGGTTAGACTAAATCGCAGTTAGTATTAAAAAAGAAGAAGTTAAATATTAATTAATAAAAGTTAAGAAAGTAGCTATTTTAAATACTTTTAATATTAAAGTCGATATCTTACTTTTTAAAAAATATATTAATATTAAGAAAGTTTCTATAAACTCTTAGACAACCTTTTTATTAATTCTTAAATCTTGATTCTTTAATATTATCTTAATATTATCTTAAATCCACGATTTATACTTAATATCGTCTTAATATTAAATTATTTAAAAATGTTAGAAGTAGTAGCAACAACGATATCTTAGAAACTATAAGTTATACTAATATATAGTTTATTTTATCAAATTCGCAAAGTCTTAATAAATCTTATTAAAACTTATTAATAATATTTTTGATAAGTTTTAATATTTTTATTAATGTTTTTAGTTTTTTGAAAATTTTTTAAAATTTAATAATATAAAGTTAAAATCGATGAAATCAATAATAATAACAATATTTTAATAATATTAGATTGTATAATAAAGTTGATTACTTTATTGAATCTATTATATTATAATTATTAAGAGTATTAAAAGATTAAGTTGATTTGAATAAAAATTCGTCTTTTTTTAATAAAAGTTTATTAAGCTTTATTTATTTAATATATTATTATTAATTTATTATTACTAATTAAACTAAGTTGATATATATAAACTTTAATACAACTATATCTTAACTTCAATTAGTAGAAGGTGTTAATTATAGCTTGCTTAGTTTTAAAAAGGATTGCTAACTTAGATTTAAAAGCTAATTTGTAAGTTAAAGTATAATTAGTTTCGAAGTTAATATATTTAAACTTGGATTTAGTTTGATTTAATATTAATTCCTATTTTTATATTTTAATTCTTTTAATACTAACATCTAAGTAGGTGAAGCTAGTTATATAAAAGTTTAGTTCTTTACTAATATCTACTTTAATTAACTTATTCACTATTTTATTCTTGTTAATATTATAGTAATTGAGAATTTAAGCTAATTTAATATTAACACTTTTATTGATTATTTGAATATTAGTATTATATATCTTTATTAATTAGTTTTAGTTTAGATTATTATTTAATAATTATAATCTAAATAAGATAATTTGATTATTACTATAAACTATATATTTCTAATTTAATCGAGTTAGTTAGTTAGCTAATTTAATAATTTAAGTAATCTCTTCTAATTCACTATTATAAACTAACTAATTTAAGTTAATATTCTACTTATATATTTAGATTAGCTTTTAATTAATATTTAAGAAAACTAGTTTAATCTTTATTCTAATCTTAGTTTATAATTAAAATTTATTAGTATAAAAGGAATATTGATTATTAACTTATATTAATACTAAGTCTTAATAATTTAATACTTTATCTTCTTTTAATAAACAATTAATCTGGATATTAAAAAGTGTAATTAGAGTTTAAAAAAGGAATTTAAATAATTATATTAGTTTCAAGCTAGCTATATTAACTAGTAAGTATATTAACTATTTAATTTAGTCGATTTAAATTAGTTTTAGCTTCGACTTTAACTTTAACTTTAGCTTTAGCTTCTTAATTTATAATAGAACTAACTAATTACTATCTAAACTTATAATATTCTAACTTTCTTAATAACTATCTTAATAACTATTATAATTATAATAACTTTCTTAAAGAAACTTATAAATTAAATAATTTCTTAAGAGTTTAAAGAATTGAAAAGTATATTAGTAGATAATATTAATAAGTCTAATATCCAAGAGTACTAACGCGGCTTCGATATTTATAGTTAAAGTAAAACTAGTTTTGAATACTTTTAATATCTTCTAAAAAGCGAGATTTTAAAAGTTGCGAAGTTGGTTATTAAAACTAGCTTATCTTTTATATTAAATTGAGAAGTTGTAATTTAAGATACTAATAATATAAGCGATATATAGTTAGTATATAGTGAAGAGAAATAAGCTAATTTAAATATTAGTTAGTTAATTAATTCGAAGAAAAGTTGATTTAACTTAGCTAATTTAGATTAAGATATAATTTTTATATTTTAATATATTATCAAACTAAATTCCTAGTTACTTTATTAGCTTAGAGGAGTATATAACTTGTTAATTTAGTAGTTTAATTAGATTAGTTACTAAACTTTTAAAGAAGTAAATTAATTTAGTTTTTCTTAAATTAAACTTAATACTATTTATAGTTTCAAAAGTATATAACTTATTAGCCTCTCTTTCTAGAATCTTATAATTCTTCTTAATATTAATTGAGTTAACTATTAATATAATATTATTTATATAACTCTAGATTAAGTAGTTAATAATTAAGAAAAGATTTCTAATATAAATCAAGAATAAAATCGAACTAATCGAGCTACTTTGGGGAATTCTAATATTAATAGGTTTGAAGAGTTTAATTTGATTATTGAAAGTTAATCTTAGCTATCTAACTTCTAAGAAGTAGTTAATTTAGATTATAAAACTAAGTAAAAGTTTTAACTCTTTTAAAATAGTAAGTAGTCGATTCTTAAATATATAATTGAAAGCCTTTTTGATATTAAGAAATAAAACTAATATCTTCAATTTATTTATATAATCTTCTTTGATTTTATTTACTAATAGTAATATTATATCAATTATAGACTTTTTCAATCTACTTCTAATTTGAAAGTTATATAGTAAGATACTAGTCTCAATTAAATAACTTAATCTCTTTGTTAATATCCTCTTACTAACTTTCCTAAAACAGTTCAATAACAATATCACTTTGTAAGTTTTAGAAATCGAATAATTAAGTTTTTTTAGCTTTTTAAAAATAGCTTCTATTACTTGGCGCCAGTAAGTAGAGTAGTAGCTGGAATTGATAAGTAGGTTGAAGACTTTATAGAATAAGTCAAGAATAGTTTGATAAACTTTAGTAATAATTTCCTAACTAATTCTATTTAACTCTAAAGTTTTTCCTTTGATTTTCGTTGAACAAGCTCTTTCCAGCTCGCTAGTAGCTAGCTCTAGCTAAGTATTAACTTTATAAGAATCCTAAGTAAGACTAGTTGAGATTGAAGGCTCTAAGAACAAAGTAGCTTTTAAAATAGTTACTTTTTTATTGAAAGTTAACTAATTTAAAATCGAGGGTAATTGTCGACTCGAGTAGCTTTTAATATAGCTAAAAGCCTTGAAAATTAACTTCAGGTTTTTAGTCTTCAAGAAAGTATTCTAGTAGCTTCGTTTAGCATACTTAATAGCTAAGAAGTAGAGGTTTCTAACTAAATTGTAACTTTGACTTTAACTTCTTTGTTCTTTTAACAAAGTTTTATATAGCTTCTTTAGTTTAGAGGTTTATTATAACTTAACTTGTAGCTTAGACTTCATTCTTGAAATTGTATTAGTCGCCGCTAGCCCGATTAGTCGCGTTAGTTCAAAAGAGATATTCTTAAAATAAATTATACTTAATACTTCGAAGTTTAACTCGATTCTTATAACTTCTGAGAGGTCTTGGTTGAGAACTAAACTCTTTTTAACTAAATCAACTAACTTATCTTTAAATAAGTCTTAATCAACCTTCTTAGTATCAAAGAACTGAAGAGAATTTAAATAGCTTTAAAAACTTAAATTCTTAATTATAAAGAAGATAGGTAGATGATCTAAGTTTAGGCTGTCGAGTATTTACTAGTCATCTATACACCTCGCTACCTTTGAAGTAGCAAGTGTTAAATCTAAGACTGAAGAGCTAAAGCTTTAAAAGAAGGTTTTAATTTTAACTTTATTTAAAAGTTCAAAGTTATTATCTTTAATCTAATTAACTAATTAGGTTCTAGCTTGAGTATTAGTTGCTAAAGAGTCTTACTAAAAGTAATAAGCATTGAAATCTTTTAAAATAAGTGAATTAGTCGAGATAGCTTTTAAAAACAAACTTCTCTTAACTATTTTAAACTTCTCGCTTTCTTACTAGCTAGTCTTATTATAAATATTGATTATCTCGAGTATATTAGTTCCTTAACCAAGTCGGGCTATTAATAAGTTCGAATCTAAATTCTTCGACATTAACGTCACTTTAATTTCAAGAACTTTTAAAGTATATATTAAAGTTTAAAGCTTGAATTCGCAAGTTAGTATTAAGAGCTAGTTGAAGTTGAAGTAGAATATAAACTAACTTTGAAGGTAATTCTAATCTTCAACTATAATCTAAAGCTCTTAGATTATTAATAAGTTAATTTTTAAGTTGATAGTTAGTTAATAAGTAAAGAATTAATTTTATATATAAATTCGTTTAGATTATATATATAAAATATTAGTTTGTTAAAATAGAATTAAAATAGATTCGCAATACCTATCTATACTTTCTTAGAAGATATTTTCTTTCGAAAGTTTTACTTAAAATTAGAAGCTTTCTTTTATACTTCTCTACTTATTTACTTCTTAAACCTACTTAATATTTTTATTACTAGCTATTTAATACTCTATTATAAACTAATATATATATTTGTTTTTTTAAATTATATAGATAATATTACTATTACTATTATTATATACTATATTTTACAGTTTATATATTATTTTATATTACTTTATTAAATCTCTTTTATATAATAAAACTAATTATATTTTACAAGCTTTGTTATATTTTAACTTCTAACTAAATAGTGAAAAATATAGTATTTCTAATTTACTAATTAAAATACTTTTATACAACCTTTCTTTTTAATATATAGTTTATAGTTATATAAAAAGTTGATTTAAAATATATTAGATATACTAAATTAAAGTTGAGAGATACTAAAACCTTTAGTAAAAGTATTATAATCTTATATTATCGTTTTCAAACTTATTTTTATAATAATACTTCTTTGAAATTTATAGAAATCTTTATATTATATCTCTTTATATATATAATAATATTTATTAGACTTTTTATAAACCTTTTATAATTACTCTCTTCCTTTTTATATTCTCTGTTAAATTCAAAAAGATATTACTTGATTTACTTTTCTATACTATTACTTCCTTTAATTATTTATGAATTTCTAGTAAAGTATACTTGTAAGCTGTATATATTATTGGATTCCAAACTCTATTTATAATATTTTAAAAGTGTTTTATTAACTTTTATTTACGAAAACTTTCTTTATAAACTTTATATTCTATTACAAACTTGTAAAAGCTAGTTTCGCTTAAAAGCTTATTAAATATAAATTATTTATTAGACTTTATATCTTATTACAAACTCGAAAAGGTTAGTATTACTTTGAATTTATTATTTATATCTTCGATTATCGAATAGTTTTTATCTTTGTTTTACTAGTAGTTCTCTGTTTTGAGCTTATTGCGAGCGCTTTAGTAATACTTAATTATATATACTTTCACTCTTAGTACTACCTCCGATTAGTATACAACTACTATCTAGCTCTAGCAACTTTACTTAACTCTTTAATAATAAGATCGAAAGTTTATAAAATATATTATATATAAGTGAAAGTTATTATATCTTTGCTAAAAGAGGTATTAAAATACTTTTAAACTTTATTAGTTTGCAAATATACGTTGAATCTAGTTATATCTTTTTACTAATATTTTTTATTGATATTTAATAATTTTTCAATGTTTTTATATTTTTTTTAAAGCTTTTTAATAAAAAATTCGAAATATAAAGTAAAAATCCGCGAAATCGGCGGCGACGACGATATCTCAACGGCGCTAGATCGTATAACAAAGCCGATTACTTTATTGAATCCGCTATACTGTAATTTATAAGAGTACTAAAGAATCGAGTCGATTTAGATGAAAACTGAGGTTTTTTCGATGATAAGTTGTTGAAGCTAATCGATTAATTCGAAGGAAAGCTGATTTGTTTAAAGTTATTATTGTTATTTTTATTGTTATTTCCTTAACTAGGGTTAGACCCTTAATATCTCTTTATTATATATAGCATTGTATGTACTTAAAACACTATATACACCTAGCCGCTAGCGGATTAGCCGCTAGCTGACCTACTATAGTCTCAAACTTATATAAGTTGTTAAAATGAAAAAAAAAAAAAAAAAAAAAAAAAAAAAGCATTAAAGTATACTAACTGCTCCTAATCCCACGCTAGCAACTCAAAGCTATGCGAGATCTATAAGGCAACTAAAAGAACTTTGGTATTCGAACTCGAATATATTATTTGATCTATTAGCTAATCTTTAATAAATTAGCTTTTATTAAATTATTATAGTTTTGTTTAATGTTAGTTTAAAGTTCGATATTAAACTTAATATCAGCTCAAAGTCCGATATTAAGCTTAACATTATCTTAATATTATATAAGTAGCTTATTTAGCTTAATGTTTTCTTTAATATTGTAGAAATCGGATTTGGAGTTTTAATACTTTTATTATCGTTTATTGTTTTTATTTCCTTTATTAAAGCTAGACCTTTAATATCACTCACTATATACGACATTGTATATACTTAACTCTTATTTATATATATACCTAGCCGCTAGCGGATTAGCCGCCAGCCGACCTACTATAGTCTTAGACTTACATAAGTTGTTAAAATGAATAAAAAAAAAATTAACTCAGTTTTTTTTAAATTAAACTTAATACTATTTACTATTTTAAAAGTATATAGTTTATAAGCCTCTCTTTCTAGAATCTTATAATTCTTCTTAAAACTAGTCGAGCTAATAGCTAGTACAATATTATTTATATAATTTCAAACTAAGTAGCTAATAGTTAGGAAAAGATTCTTAATATAAATTAAGAATAAAATTAAACTAATTAGATTACTTTAAGAAATTCTAGTATTAATAATTTTAAAAGGCTTAATTTGATTATTAAAAGCTAGTCTCAGCTATCTAGCTTCTAAAAATAGCTAATCTAAATTATAAGATTAAACAAAAGTTTTAACTTTTTTAAAATTATAAATAACCAATTCTTAGATATATAATCAAAAGTCTTTTTAATATTAAAAAATAAAATTAAAGTTTTGAACTTTTTTTTTTAATTTATTTTAACGACTTCTATAAGTCTGAGACTATAGTAGGTCGGCTAGCAGTTAATCCGCTAGTAGTTTTAGATTATTTTACAAAGGAGAAACTAGCAAAACTCCTTTATTCAATTATAATATTTTTTTTTTTTTTTTTTTTTTATTCATTTTTACGACCTGTGTGAGTCTGAGAC
>JANHAD010000494.1:0-10915 GCA_026226035.1 Clarireedia monteithiana
AACTTTCTAGTAATTTTCTTAATATAAATATTATAAATAAATTATAGTTTTTTTTAAAATTGATTTCTAATAATTCGAATTCTTAAGAACTATTTAATATTTTCTATTTTATATAATTTATATATAAATTAGATTTTATTAATAATTCTTTTAACTTTTTATCATAGTTAGATAATAGCTAGGTATATATAATAATAATAAAGATAATTGATTGATTTGACCTCTTAGAACTAAGCTTTCCAGCTATTATTTATAGACTCAAGTGAGTTTCAAAGTAGAAAGTCTAAATTAAATAAAATACTCAGTTCTATATAATTAATTGAGTTAAAATCACTTAATCTTAATATTTCCTATCGCTATACAACAGTGATATCTATATATTACAAGTTGTAGTATATATATAATATAAGTTGTAATATTTATATATATATATAATACAAGTTGTAATCTTTATATATACTGAGTTATATATACTTGATAAATCTGGCTATAAGTTAGATAATCACTTCTTGTAATAATATTATTTTTCTTAATATTATATAATCCTTTCTATAATATATCCTCTAGTTTAAGTATTGAGCTATAATAAACAAGGAAAGTTTTTAACAAATAAAATATTATATATAATTGTGATTAATCTTCTTAGAGATTTAACAAAGATAAGTTTATATTAAGTAGATTATATATTGTTTATTTGAATTAGTGATTCTTTTAAATAAACAGTTGAAGATAGATTATTTCGAAATTCTAATCGATATTAACTAGTAAGTATATAGTTGATCTAATGAATATTGATTTTAATTAGATTAGTTTATTTTAAGTAATTGTTTTTATTGTTATCACTTTAATCAAATATAGTTGTTAGTGAATTTTCGTAATAATAAGATTTTAAAGTAATAATAATAGATATATATATTTGAATTACTTTCTTCTATATATATTATATAATAGTAATATCAACAATATTATTTTCTATCTATTTTTCTAGTAAATTAGTATTAATACTTTCTAATTCTCTTAAAGAAGTTTTCAAGAAATATTCGTTATATCTAAATATAATCGCACTTCTTTAAATAAGCAAAGCGACAATAGAGATAAATATAGTAATTTCATCTAAGTTAATTATAACCTTCGTTATAGTCGTAACTATAAGTTAATAATATTAGTCAATCTATCTTTTACTCAACAGATTACTTGATAAGTTTGTAAATCTTATTAGCAATAAGATAATACTTAGTCTACTTTGCTAGATCAAGCTAGTAAGTTTGATTTTCTTACTTTTAACTTTTATATTTCTGATTATAAAGATTAAGTATCTTTGATTAATATTAATACTATTATTATAGATATTACTTAGTATTTATTAGTAATAAGTTTCGAATTTATTTTATCTTTCTAATCTTTTTACTTTCTAATTACTAATTATTTATATAATTGATTTTCAGATATTATCTCTTTATATTTACTTTATATAAATCGTTTTTTCTAATTCTTGTCTAAGTGGAATACTTATATATTCTTTAATTATTTTATATAAAAATCTTTTAAATTCCTTTTCTTTTTATTAATCTTCTTTATTAGATCCTATTTTTAATTTTAAAGAAGATAATTCTCCTTCTATTAGTTAGAGTAAGTTATTACAATTATTTACTTTATTTTAAAGTTTATACTAGCTATTTTCTTTATTATATAATCTTTATAGTTTTCTTTCGATTTTATTTACTAAGGTTCTAATATATAGTTAATCTATATTTCAAGCTTGTAGTCTAACTAATTTGTAGCTTCTTATAATATATTCTTAAAATCTTTTAAAATATAATTTTTTTATATTTAGGCCTTTGCTATAAAGTTTTTAAATTACTTCTGGACTTAATAGATACTATAATCTTAGTTATTCTATTTTGTAACTTGAATACTTTGATTATCTATATCAACTGATATTCAATATATATATAATATAATATTTGTTATAGCCTCTAGTACAGTTTTAAAACTTGTAGCGCGAAAATAAGATAGTTACTTCTTCTACTAATCGTCAAATACTATATAAAGAAGTTTATATAGATAGTATCTAAAATACTTCAACTAGTAACTATTTAATTACTTTTACTATTATTAAAGTTATTTTCTTAGATAACCTTTTAAAGTTGTTTAGTAAAAATATTAGAGCTTCTTAGAGTAGTTTTTAGAATTGTTTTGATTTTATAAATTATAGTAATTATCGTTATGTTTTTTATTTTGATTATATTTGAAGTACTTTGTATAGTTCTAATAAAGAGTATTACTATAATTATATATATATTAGGAAGTTAGGTCGCTATTAGGATTATAAAATAAAGAAGTATTATCTTGTTTTCTAAATCTTGATTCTAGTTACTAAGAAGTTACTTGCTTTATCTAAGTAGAGAGGTTTTAATAAGATAAGTTTTCTATTAATTCTTTATAAAATCAAACTAATATCTAGCTTTTTTCAGAATTTGAAAGATACTTAGAAGTTTTTCAGGATATTATCTAAGATATATAGCTTGAAGAATTACTTTGTAGATCAACCTTCTGATAAAGAGGATAATAGTTAAGAGGATAATAAGAATAAAAAGGATGATAATAATAATAAAGATAGCGATAATAATAATCTATTTTTTTTATCTAGTACTTATTATACTTACTTATAAGGTTTAGATAAAATTAGTTACTCTAACTCTCTTATTACTTCTTAGAAGTCTTCTTATAATGAAGTAATCTTTATACTTTATATTAGTATTATTAGTACTTTCTTGAATAGTCTAATATAAACTACTTTTATATATCGCTTTGAATCGTCTAGTTATTCTTAACCTATTCTCGAGGTGACTTTAAGAATTTCTTATTAATTTATAATACTATCTTATATTATATCTCGGAAGTCTTCAATATATATACAAGGTTCTAATATTCGTAGTAGTAGTTTAAAGGCTTTAAATAGTTATAATCTTCTAAGTAAATATAGATCTTCTATATAACAACTCTTATAATATAATATTGATTATTCAGTTTACTTTTAAAGTTCTTTTATTATATCGAGTTTATCGATTAGTTGTTTTGATTCTTATATAATATTATTTAAAAGGTTAGTTATAAATAGGTTTTCGAAAGAGAATACTAAACAATTATCTTATACTAAGTTGAAGTAATTATTAAACGATAGTAAGATAATTAAGAGCAAGTATTTAAAGCTTATTTAGATAGATTTTTGAGAATTAAATATATATTAAACTTAAATACTTCTTTTTATAATAAAATATATAAAACAATATTTTAAAATATTTTTAAAAAATAGCTTAATATATCTTAAAGTTATCTCTGCTTTATACTAGTCAGTGATTTTTCTACTCAAGTTATTTAAAATTATCTATTTATTAACTATAACTTTTATACTATCAGTCTATATTACCGACTATACTAAATTGAATTTATCGATATTGAAAAAAGATTAGTTTAAAGAAGGTTTCTTATTAAATAAATCAGCTATTATTTAAAAGATTATTTACTTTAATCTTACTCTAGTATTAGTATTAGATTTGAAATATTTGAAAGTTTTACTTTTAAAAAGATATAATAAATAAAAAAGTAGTTTTTAAGAATATTTTAGAAAGTTTTAATTATTATATTTAACTTCTCGATCTTTCTCTTTATATCTTATAAATTTAAATAAACATGGAAGTGTTTAAACTATTAGTAAGTAAGGTTCTTAATAAGACTATTAGCTAGTATATTCTTTATAAGTAAATAGACTATATTAAATAATTTCTTTGAATATTCTTATCTTAATTATATATTTTGGATATCAATATATTTAAACTTAGTTAATATCCTCTTATTCTTATTTACAATTAATCTTATTACTTATATATTATTATAATAGATAATAATAGATTTAGGTATTACTAACTTAAGTTTCTTCAACAGCCTAGTTATTACTATAATTTCCTTTATAGTTTTCTTTATACTAAACAACTTAGCTTTAATTATAAAGGTTGTTATAATATCTTATTTTGATATTTTTCAAATAATCAGTCTACTATATAATAATATTATATACTTTTAAGAAGATCACTTTGTTTCGCTATTATTAGTAAATAATATATCTAATATTATAAGTAGTTAAAACAAATAATCTGTATTATACTTTATAACAAAATATCTTATTTTCTATAAATAACTAATATAGTAGTTTATTACTTTTAAATAATCTTCTGAAAGGTTAGTTAAGAAATAAGATAATTGTAATATAGTGAATATAATATCTATATATAGAGTAATTATAATATATAGAATTGAACTAACTTTCTCTTAATATTCTTTGACTTTTGATCTGATTACTACCTTTTTATTCTTTTTGAATTCTATAATAGGAAGTAGAGTACTAGCAAGCTTATTATTAATAAGATCAAACTTTCTAGTAATTTTCTTAATATAAATATTATAAGCAAGTTATAGTTTTTTTTAAAATCAGTTTCTGATAATTTGAATTTTTAAGAACTATTTAATATCTTCTATTTTATATAGTTTATATATAGATCGGATCTTATTAATAATTCTTTCAACTTCTTTAATATATTACTTATTATAAATAACTTGGATATTATCAACAAAGAAGAGTATTAATATTTTGCGATTCTTAGTAACAAGTATATAAGGTTTATTTAAATATAGCTTTATCTTTAAACTAACTAGGGTTTTAATAAAATCCTTAAATTATATTACTAATAAGTTGTATAAACTATAAAGAGTATAGTCAATAATTGCAACTAAGTCTTCTACTTTATAACTATTAGGTAGATAATATATTACTAGCTTACTATTTAAATTATATAATATATTTATAAAAGTATTTATTATATCGAACTATTTAGTTTCAAAATCGAATTTAGCAACTATAATTATAATAATATAAAAAGAATAAGAAGTAAATATTATAGTATAAATTGATTTAATTGTGTTTTTCGCTTGTAAATCTCCTCTTATTATAAGTCACAATCTATATTTTATAATATAGCTATCCTAATCTATTTTATATATAAAAACTTATTTAAGTAGTATTAGTTTTATTTTTACTAAGTCTTTTGATATTTCTTTCTATATATTCTAAGATCTAAGATTATTAATCTCTTTATTATAATCAATTTTAAATGTTGATTTTATAGAATATATATCAAAGTCTTAATAGTATTTAAATAATTTAGTTGCTTGATTTTCATAGATTTTAAATAATTATAATAACTTTATTATAAGTTTCTTTGATTTAGTTATAATAGCTACTTTTACTATATTGTAGAATGTTATAAATTTATTTTACTTTTCATCTTTATTTATATCTAGATGATTAGGTTAGAATATATTATAGAAGTTGTTAAACTTCTTATTACTTTTTGAAGACAATTAAGTTATAATTGTCTTAATAAATATATTAACGATCTTTTTATTATACTTTAAGCGAAGTCGTTTCTATCGCCTAGTATTATATGTTGAGGTATAGTTTTGTTAATATAAAAAAAGACTAATATTTTATATATTTTATTTTATATCTATTCTTCTAACTAGGATTTCGATTGTGAATTTTAATTTCTTAAGTAGTTAAACCTCTTTATCTAATAAATTAGTTGATCGAGAAATATCCTATTAAATTAAAATAACTTCAATCTCTTTTTATTTATACTACTTAACACTATTATATAAAGTATATACAAGATTATATAAAGTATCTTCAATCTATAAAGATATATACTTGGTAATATCTTCTTCTAAGCTTTCTTCGTACTTTTTATAGAATATATTAATAGTATTAGAATAATTATAATCTATTTTACTCTCAAGCTTATTAACCTTTTAAGTTGTTAACAAGTTGGATAATACAGCTTTACTAGATACTTTATAAATTGTATATTTTTTAGTCTAAACTTACTTGTTAATAGCTAGATTATTAATATCTATATTTTAAGCTTAGTTAAATATAGTATCAGTTCTAATATTAATTTGATCTTTAAGTTGATCTTATAAATACTATATATTTTAACTACTATTACTTCTTTCTAGATACAAGTTGTTATTTGAAAGTTGTAAACTACTAGGAAGTCTCTACTTATTACTATTAGACTTCTTTATTTTCAAGATCTTCTTATAGTATTTCTGATTATCAATACTTTGTAGAGCGATTCTTCTTATAATTATATAGAGATTGTTTATATTATTACTTTTTAATATTAATCTATCTAGGTTTTCAATTATTTTAAAATCAAGAGTTCGAATAATTTTATTTAAATACTTTTTTGAAAGTGATTTCTAAGTCTTATTAGCTTCAGAGTAAATAATATTTTCATCAAACTGAATATTGCAAATAATAATAATCTTATTGAGTTTCAGTATCTATATTCAATAGATTAGTAATCTGAGTATATAATCTACTAAGTATTTTAAATAAGCTTGAGAATTAACTTTATATTACTTTTTATTAGTATCGATTTCTCGTTTCTTATCTAAAAGGTAAGCTTGATAATTGTATTAATATATACTATTTTAATTTAAATGTAGATTAGTAATAATTGATATTATTAGTATTAAGTTATATTATCGAAAATATTACTTAAACTATAAATCTAGGACTTCGTTTAGTATCTTGAAATTTCTTTATTATAATAAGCTTATATTATATAGATAAATTGCTGTCTATATAATTTCAAGCTATAGTTTTATTAATAAGTTTGCTTAAGTTTATATTTTTATTATTTTAATAATAATCTTCTAACTTATACACTCTATTATACTATTTGATTTATAAGTATAAGCTAGTAAAAGCTTAATCTCAATTCCTTCTGTAAATATTTATTATTCAAACTTAGTATATCTGTTAATACTGATTACTAATCTATTATTATCTTGTTTGATAATATAAATTGATAAGTAATACTATTATTTTATTTATATTTTAAAATTAGTAATTATCTGGAATACTTTGTAGTAGGTTTTATTAACAAATAGAATTCTAAAGATCTTACTATTATATAACTTCTTGATTAGTAATAACTATAAGTAACTGTTAAACGATATTAGGAAGTCGAAAAGATTTTATACAACTTTATAAAATAGTTATAATAGTTACTGATCCTTTAAGCAGCAGTTAATAACTTACTTAATATATATTCTAGTATAATACTTATAATTAACTTTTAAAATCCTTTTAATTCTTATACTTTTTATTTTATTTATTAAATATTCAAGAGTTTTTTATTTAAGATACTTAGCTCTATTATACTATATTTACATAGTATCTTCTCTATTAAATAGAGAATTATATAATCGCTTAAAAAGTTTACTGATCTTATAGTAAATAGCTAGATATATTATTACAACTTTGCTTATAAAGATATTACTTAGTATAGTTAAATAATAAAAAACGACTTTTTTGAATTTCAAAAAAACTAGGTTATATTTTTATATAAGTAATATAACAATTATACTTTTCTTATATAGACTATATCTTAATATATAATTAAGACTACAAAACTACAAGTTTGTCTTTACTAGTTAAGACTTCAAGATTATATTGATATAAAAACTAAGAACAAGAATAATATTTATTAAGATAAAATCTTCTATATTAAGTTTATTAAAACTATTGAAGATATTCTTGATAATATAAATACTATATTCAACGATTAGTAATGATAATATACTAATTTCGATAATATTATTATTATTGAAGCGAGTGATCTTTTTACTATCAAGTAGAGAGATATTATTAACTAAGTATATTATACTATAATTGTTTAGAAGAGTAGAGTTTATTAAATAGTATTTATCAATGATAACTAAGGTTAAGTATATACTAGGATTACTAATATCTATAAAAGAAAGATTAATAATTACTATTATAATTTTTCTAAAGAATAGTGATTAGAAGATAGTTAAGTTAGTTATTAATTATAATATATCTTTTTTAACTAAGACTTTCTTTAAGTTATTCTATTATAAATATTTAATCCTCTTTTTGATTTACTTAGTTTCAAAAGTATTAGACTTATTAGTTAAATCGTCTTTTAATACTTCTCTTAATAATTTATAATCTTCTAGATTTCAAGTATATCTATTCTTTAAATCAAAGAACTAATTTTTTAAATAATATAGATAATTTTTATTCTTTTTTTTAATTAATTTGTTTTTATTACCTTAAGTAGTCTTTGATCTTATATTATCTTCTAAAAGGATCGTTGTTGTAAATACTCTTTTTTCTTTAAATTCACAAGATTTATTAGTTAAAAATATAAAGAGAATAATATTTACTTCGTTCAAGGTAAGAACAAGTTGATTTAATTATTATTTTCTTGTAATATATCTTAGTTTCTTATCTGTTTAAGTCGATTCAATCTTAACTTTTATTATCTTAAAGAAGATAGTTATAACGATTATTCTTTTAGTTTTATTGAGTTAGTATATATAAACTTTATTATATATTATATTCTATTTCTTGAATTAGTTATTTAATAATACTTGATTATATCTTACTTGATCGAGTATATTAATATATTCTCTTTAGATATTAATAAGGATTATTGATTTATAGAGTGTAAGCTGTGTTTTAAGTAAATAGATAATATTATAAAGAGTAATACTACTAAAGTTAGTATTACGAAGGCTAAAGTCGATAAAGAAATTAATATTAATAGTTGCAGAAATCTATATATAAACGTCCTTGAATACTTTATAATAAAGATTATACTTGGTTTTCTTATTAATAAATTCTTTTTATAATATTATAAAGTCTTTATAAATATCTTAGATTGATAGATAATCTAACTTTGATTGATTCTTAGTATTAATATTAGTATTATTAGTCTTATTTATCTTAGTATTATAATCAGTAATCTTTTAAATATATAATTATTTTTTTAGTTGGTGAAGGGAGGGTGGTTCTAATAGAGATCGAGTAAGCTAGTCTTCGTTGATAGTATTATTAAGTTGGATATCAATTAGTATTTTAGTCAATCTATTATAGATTTTAAGATTAATAAGATATTATATTTATTTAATCTAGTACTATTATCTAAATTTTAGGAACTATATTATCTATTACTAGCAAGTCGCCAATCTAGTACTACTGATTATAACGAGTTGAGATATAATAATTAGTAAGATTTAAAGAGGTAATATAATATAAAAGGTAGAAGTAAGAAGTGTTTGAAAGGTAGTTTTTTAAATAAACTAGTGAATAGTTTTCTTTATATAGTGAAGTATATATTAGACCGGGCTTATAACTATTATAGTTAGATAATAGCTAAATATATATAATAATAATAAAGATAATTGATTGATCTAACCTCCTAGAACTAAACTTTCTAGCTATTATTTATAGGCTTAAATAAGCTTCGAAGTAGGAGGTTTAAGTTGAGTAAAATACTTAGTTCTATATAATTAATTAAGTTAAGATTATCCAATCTCAGTGCTTTCTATTGTTATATAATAGTAATATCTATATATTACAAGTTGTAGTATATATATAATATAAGTTGTAATGTTTATATATATATATAATACAAGTTGTAATCTCTATATATACTAAGTTGTGTATATCTGATAAATTTAGCTATAAGTCAGATAATCACTTCTTATAATAATATCACTTTTCTTAGTATTATATAATCCTTTCTATAACACTTTTTTAATATATTACTTATTATAAATAATTTAGATATTATCAATAAAAAAGAATATTAATATTTTACAATTTTTAATAATAAATATATAAAGTTTATTTAAATATAACTTTATCTTTAAACTAATTAAAGTTTTAATAAAATCTTTAAACTATATTACTAATAAATCTTATAAATTATAAAAAGTATAATGAATAATTATAACTAAATCTTCTATTTTATAATTATCAAATAAATAATATACTATTAGTTTACTATTTAGATTATATAATATATTTATAAAAGTATTTATTATATTAAATTATTTAGTTTCAAAGTTAAATTTAATAATTATAATTATAATAATATAAAAAGAATAAAAAATAAATATTATAATATAAATTAATTCGATTATACTTTTCACTTATAAATCTCCTTTTATTATAAATCACAATTTATATTTTATAATATAACTATTTTAATTTATTTTATATATAAAGATCTATTTAAATAATATTAGTTTTATTTTTATTAAGTCTTTTAATATTTTATTTTATATATTTCGAAATCTAAGATTATTAATCTTCTTATTATAATTAACTTTAAATATTAATTTTATAAAATATATATTAAAGTTTTAATAATATTTAAATAATTTAATTATTTAACTTTTATAGATTTTAAATAATTATAATAACTTTATTATAAGTTTCTTTAATTTAATTATAATAATTATTTTTATTATATTATAAAGTATTATAAATTTACTTTACTTTTTATTTTTATTTATATCTAAGTAATTAAACTAGAATATATTATAAAAGTTATTAAGCTTTTTACTATCTTTTAAAGATAATTAAATTATAATTGTTTTAATAAATATATTAATAATTTTCTTATTATACTTTAAACGAAGTTATTTTTATTATTTAATATTATATATTAAAGTATAGTTTTATTAATATAAAAAAAAGCTAATATCTTATATATTTTATTTTATATCTATTCTTTTAATTAGAATTTCGATTATAAATCTTAATCTTTTAAATAGTTAATTTTTTTTATTTAATAAATTAGTTGATTAAAAGATATTTTATTAAATCAAAGTAATTTTAATCTCTTTCTATTTATACTATTTAATATTATTATATAAAATATATATAAGATTATATAAAGTATTTTCAATTTATAAAAGTATATATTTAATAATATCTTCTTTTAAATTTTTTATATATTTTTTATAAAATATA
>JANHAD010000495.1:0-10890 GCA_026226035.1 Clarireedia monteithiana
ACTTTAATTCTTTAATATTAAGAAAGCTAATTAGAACTTATTTAAAAATAAGCTAGTTGATTTAGTTAAAAAGAATTTAGTTTTTAATCAAGACTTTTTAAAAGTTATAAGAACTAAGTTAAACTTTGAAATATTGAGTATAATATATTTTAAAAATATCTTTTTCAAACTAATATAATTAATCGAGTTAATAGTAGCTAATATAATTTCAAGAATAAAGTTTAAATTAAAAGCTAAATTATAATAAACTTTCAAATTAAAGAAACTATATAAAACTATATTAAAAAAGTAAAGAAGTTAAAATTAAAGTTATAATTTAGTTAGAAATTTATATTTCTTAACTATTAAATATATTAAAAGAAATTATTAGAATATTTTCTTAAAGATTAAAAACTTGAAATTAATTTTCAAAGTTTTTAATTATATTAAAAGTTATTTAAGTTAACAACTATCTTCAATTTTAAACTAATCAACTTTCGATAAAAAAGTAATTATTTTAAAAGCTACTTTATTCTTAGAACCTCTAATTTCAACTAGTTTTATTTGAAATATTTATAAAGTCGATATTTAATCTAAACTAGTTGCTAGCAAGCTAGAAAGAGTTTATTTAATAAAAATTAAAGGAAAAACTCTAAAGTTAAATAGAATTAGTTAGGAAATTATTATTAAAACTTATCAAGTTATTTTTAATTTATTTTATAAAGTCTTTAGCTTTCTTATTAATTTCAACTATTATTTAACTTACTAGTATTAAATAATAAAAGTTATTTTCAAAAAATTAAAAAAGCTTAATTATTTAATTTTGAAAGTTTATAAAATAATATCGTTATTTAACTGTTTTAAGAAAGTTAGTAAGAAGATATTAATAAAGAAATTAAATTATTTAACTAAAACTAATATTCTATTATATAACTTTTAAATTAGAAGTAAGTTGAAAAAGTTTGTAATCAATATAATATTATTATTAATAAATAAAATTAAAGGAGATTATATAAATAAGCTTAAGATATTAATCTTATTCTTTAATATTAAAAAAGCTTTCAATTATATATTTAAAAACTAACTATTTATTATTTTAAAAAAGTTAAAACTTCTACTTAATCTTATAATTTAAATTAACTACTTTTTAAAAACTAAATAGCTAAGACTAGCTTTCGATAATCAAATTAAGTCTTTTAAGCTTATTAATATTAGAATTTTCTAAAGTAGTTTAATTAGTTCGATTTTATTTTTAATTTATATTAAGAATCTTTTTCTGATTATTAATTATTTAATTTGAAGCTATATAGATAATATTATACTAGTTACTAGCTTAATTAGTTTTAAAAAGAATTATAAAACTTTAGAAAGAAAGGTTAATAAATAATATATTCTTGAAATAGTAAATAATATTAAATTTAATTTAAAGAAAACTAAGTTAATTCACTTCTTTAAAAATTCAATAACTAATCTAATAAAACTACTAGATTAATAATTTATATACTCTTTTAAGCTAATAAAGTAGCTAGGAATTTAATTCGATAATATATTAAAATATAAGAATTATATCTTAACTTGAATTAGTTAAACTAAATCAACTTTCTTTTAAATTAATCGATTAGCTAATATTTAAACTAGTTTATCCCTCTTTACTATATATTAGTTATATATTGTTTATATTACTAGTATTTTAGATTACAACTTCTCAATTTAGTATAAAAGATAAATTAGTTTTAATAATTAATTTTATAACTTTTAGAATCTCGCTTTTTAAAAGATATTAAAAGTATTTAAAACTAGTTTTATTTTAATTATAAATATTAAAGCCGCGCTAATCCCCTTTAATATTCATTTAAATACTATAGTTTACTAATATACTTTCTAATCTTTCAAACTTTTAAAAAACTATTTAATTTATAAGCTTTTTTAAAAAAGTTATTAAGATAATTATTATTATAATAGTAATTATAACTATAATAATATTATAAGCTTAGATAATAACTAATTAGCTTTATTATATATTAAGAAGTTAAAGTTAAAGTCGAAGTTAAAACTAATTTAAATTAATTGAATTAAACGTTTAATATATTTACTAGTTAATATAACTAGCTTGAAACTAATATAATTATTTAAATTCCTTTTTTAAACTCTTTCTAGCTTTTTTAATATTTGAATTAATCGCTTTTTTAAAGAAAACGAAACTTTGAATTATTAGAATTTAATGTTAATACAAGTTTATAATCAATATTTTTTTTATATTAACAAGTTCTAATTATAAACTAAAATTAGAATAGAAGTTAAATTAATTTTATAAAATATTAATTAAAAGCTAATCTGAGTGTATAAATAGAATATTAGTTTAAATTAGCTAGTTTACAATAACGAATTAGAAGGAATTATCTAAATTATTAAATTAATAAATTAACTAGCTTAGTTAAACTAAGAATATATAATATATAGTAATAATCAAACTACTTTATTTAAGCTTTAGTTATTAAATAATAATTTAAGTTAAGAATAATTAATAAGAATATATAATATTAATATTTAAATAGTTAATAAAAATACTAGTATTTTTATTTTTTTTTATTTTTTTATTTTTTTTAACAACTTATATAAGTCTGAGATTATAGTAAGTTGGTTAGTAGCTATCCTGCTAGCAGCTAAGTATATATAATATTTTAAATATATATAATATTATATATAATAAAGAGATATTAAGAATCTAACCTTAATTAAAGAAATAATAATAAAATAACAATAATAATATCTTAAATTCAAACTTTAACTTATAATATTAAAGAAAGTATTAAGTTAAACTAATTTAATTATATAATATTAAAACAGTATTAAATATTAAATATTCAAATATTATATATTAAGTTAGTATTAAGCTTAGTAATAATAATTTAATAATCTAATTTGATTAATAAGCAATTTAAAGATTAAATAACTAAGTTAAATAATATTTTTAAATATAAATTTCAGTTTTATATAAGAATTTGAAAGTGGCTTTAATATTAAACTTAATATCTAATAAAAGAAGTAAGTTAAGATAATATATATTAAAAGTATCTTTAAACTTAGTATAAATATTAATAAGTAGTTAATAGCTAATAAAGAAGTATTCAAAAGTCTTCTTTTTATTATATTTATATTTATTATTATTAGTTAAATCAAGTTAGTATATATAAACTTTGAAGTAATTATAATCTAATTTAAGTTGGTAAAAGACGTTAATTATAGTTTATTTAATCTTAAAAAAGATTACTAATTTAAATCTAAAAACTAATTTATAAATTAAAATATAATTAGTTTTAAAGTTAGTATATTTAAGTTTAGATTTAATTTAATTTAATATTAATTTTTATTTTTAAATCTTAATTCTCTTAATACTAATATTTAAATAAATGAAATTAGTTATATAAGAGTTTAGCTTTTTATTAATACTTACTTTAATTAACTTATCTACTATTTTATTCTCGTTAATATTATAATAATTTAGAATTTAGATTAGATTAATACTAATACTTTTATTAACTATTTAAATACTAGTATTATATATTCTTATTAATTACTTTTAGTTTAGATTATTATTTAATAATTAAAACTTAAATAAAGTAACTTAGTTATTATTATAAACTATATATTTTTAATTTAATTAAGTTAGCTTACTAGTTAATTCGATTATTTAAGTAATTCCTTTTAGTTCACTATTATAAACTAGCTAATTTAAATTAATATTCTATTTATATACTTAGATTAGCTTTTGATTAATATCTAGAAAAGCTAATCTAACTTTTATTCTAATTTTAATTTACAATTAAAATTTATTAGTATAAAAGAAATATTAATTATTAACTTATATTAGTACTAAGTCTTAGTAATCTAATACTTCGTCTTCTTTTAACAAGCGATTAATTCGGATATTAAAAAGTATAGTTAAAGTTTAAAGAGGGAATTTAAATAACTATATTAATTTCAAGCTAGTTATATTGATTAGTAAATATATTAACTATCTAATTCAATCGATTTATATAAATATTAACTTCAACTTTGACTTAAGCTTCTTAATTTATAATAAAGCTAACTAGTTACTATCTAAGTTTATAATATTATAATAATTATTATAGTAATTATTTTAATAATTTTTTTAAAAAAGTTTATAAATTAAATAGCTTCTTAAAAGTTTAAGAGATTAAAAAGTATATTAGCAAGCTATAATATTTAAACAAATATTAAAGAGGATTAATATAGCTTTAATATCTATAATTAAAATAAAACTAGTTTTAATTATTTTTAATATCTTCTAAAAAATAAGATTTTAAAGACTTTATAATTAACTTTTAAAGTTAGTTTATTCTTTATATTAAATCGAAGAGTTATAATCTAAGATACTAATAATATAAATAATATATAGTTAATATAAAGTGAAAGAGAATAAACTAGTTTAAATATTAATTAGTTAATTAATTTAAAGAAAAGCTGATTTCGTTTAATTAATTCAAGTTAAGATATAATTCTTATATTTTAGTATATTGTTGAATTAAATTCTTAACCACTTTACTATTTTAAAAAAGTATATAACTTGTTAATCTAATAATTTAATCGAATTAATCGTTGAACTTTTAAAAAAAAAATAGATTAGTTTAGTCTTTCTAAAATCAAACTTAATATTATTCGCTGTTTTAAAAGTATATAACTTATTAGCTTCTTTTTCTAAAGTTTTATAATTCTTCTTAAAACTAGTTAAGTTAATAATTAATATAATATTATTTATATAACTTTAAACTAAGTAGCTAATAGTCGAGAATAGATTTTTAATATAAATTAAAAATAATATCAAACTAATTAAGTTACTTTAAAGAATTCTAATATTAATAGATTTAAAAAACTCAATTTAATTATTAAAAGCTAATCTCAATTATCTAACTTCTAAAAAGTAACTAACTCAAATTATAAGATTAAGTAGAAGTTTTAGTTTTTTTAAAACTGTGAGTAATTAGTTCTTGAATATATAATTAAAAGTCTCTTTAATATTAAGAAATAAAATTAAAGTTTTAAACTTATTTATATAATCTCCCTCAATTTTATTCGCTAATAATAATACTATATTAATTATAGACTTTTTTAACTTACTTCTAATTTAAAAGTTATATAATAAAGTATTAGTTTTAATTAAATAGTTTAAATACTTTGCTAATATCCTTTTACTAACTTTTTTAAAATAGTTAAATAGTAATATCACTTTATAAACTTTTAGAATTAAATAATTAAACTTTTTTAACTTCTTAAAAATAGCTTTTATTATTTAATACTAGTAAGTAAAGTAGTAGTTGAAATTGATAAGAAGGTTGAAGACTTTATAAAATAAATTAAAAATAATTTAATAAACTTTAATAATAATTTCCTAATTAATTTCGTTTAACTCCAAAGTTTTTCTTTTGATTTTCGTTAAATAAACTTTTTCCAACTTATTAGCAGTTAGTTTAAACTAAGTATTAACTTTATAAGTATTCTAAATAAAATTAGTTGAAATTAAAGACTTTAGAAATAAAGTAGCTTTTAAAATAACTACTTTTTTATCAAAAGTTAACTAATTTAAAATCGAAGATAATTATTAATTTAAGTAGTTTTTAATATAATTAAAAGCTTTGAAAATTGATTTCAAGTTTTTAATCTCTAAGAAGATATTCTAGTAACTCTGTTTAATATATTTAATAATTGAAAAGTAAAGGTTTTTAATTAAATTATAACTTTGATTTTAACTTCTTTACTCTTTTAATATAACTTTATATAACTTCTTTAACTCGAGAGTCTATTATAGCTTAGCTTATAACTTAGACTTTATTTTCAAAATTATACTAATTGTTACTTACTTAATTAATTATATTAACTTAGATAAAATATTCTTAAAATAAATTATATTTAATATTTCAAAGTTTAAACTAATTCTTGTTACTTTTAAAAAGTCTTAATTAAATACTAAGCTCTTTTTAACTAAGTTAATAAACTTATTTTTAAATAAATCCTAATTAGCTTTCTTTATATCAAAGAATTGAAATAAATTTAAATAGTTTTAATTTAACTTTAAATTCTTAATTATAAAGAAGATTAAATAATAATCTAAGTTTAAACTATCTAGTACTTACTAATTATTTATATACTTTATTACCTTTAAAGTAGTAAATATTAAATCTAAGATTGAAAAACTAATACTTTGAAAAAAAATTTTAACTTCAACTTTATTTAAGAGTTCAAAGTTATTATTTTTAATCTAGTTGACTAATTAGGTTCTAACTTAAGTATTAGTTATTAAAAGGTTCTATTAAAGGTGATAAGCGTTGAAATCTTTTAAAATAAGTAAATTAATTAAGATAGTTCTTGAAAATAAACTTCTCTCAACTATTTTAAACCTTTTACTTTCTAACTAGTTAGTCTTATTATAAATATTAACTATTTTGAATATATTGATTTTTTAACTTAGTTAAACTATTAATAAGTTTGAATCTAAATTATTCGATATTAATATTACTCTAATCTTAAAAACTTTTAAAATATATATTAAAGTTCAAAGCTTGAATTTGCAAGTTAATACTAAGAGTTAATTGAAGTTAAAGTAGGATATAGATTAACTTTGAAAGTAGTTTCAATCTTCAATTATAATCTAAAACTCTTAGATTATTAATAAGTTAGTTTTTAATTTGATAGCGAAATTAAAAGCTACTTTAATCTTTAATAAACTTTTATTAAGATTTATCTATAATATTTAAATATCCTAATTATTTATAAGCTAATATTAATTCTTTTCATCATCTTATATACTTCACACGATTTTAAATTATTAGTATAAGGTTGAGAGTAGTTATAGTATTTTAAAATTAAATAAGAATAAGTTTTCTTATAAATATTATAGATATTATAAGAGTATTAAGAAGTTGAATAAAGTTTTATATATAAATTATATTTAACTTAGTATTAATAAAATTAAATTATATATTTAAATCTTTAATATTTAATATATTAAATTAACTTTATTATATTTAATAATTTCTTAATTTTAATTAATATTTTTACAATATATACTTGATTTCTTATATACCTCTCAACCTTCTCACTAGTTTTAAAAGAGACTATTATAGATTCGGCTTACTTAACTATATAATTAGCTTTTAAAGAGAGCTAATAAGAAGTTTTAATTAATTTGAAGTTAAAAGAGAAATTGAAAATCTTAATTTCTTTTAAAACTAATTTTATACTTTCAAAGATATTGAAGTTATTTACAAAGATCTTATATAATATTATTTTATACTAAAGTTCATCCTTTTAAATAATCTTAAAATTAATAAGATTTTTTTAAATATCAAGTTTCTTAATTAAAAAATTAGTAGTATAAGAAAATATAGTAATAAAAATTAAATTCTTTTTATTAGTAGTATTAATAATAATTAAAATAATTAAGTCTTTAACTCTTTTAGTTTTAAAAACTTTATTTATTAAATTGTAAATAAGAAGAGTTAAGAAAGAAGTTAGAATATTATAAATTAGAATTAATTGATTTTAAAGTTTAAACTTAATTTAAAATTTAGTTTTAAACTTGACTATCTTCTATTTTAAAGCTTTTAAAACCTTAATAATAGTAATATTAACGAAGGTAACTTAGATCGAATTTTAAATGATTTTTATAATTTTTAATAACTAAATTACTAAAATAATAAAGGTTATTAGAAAGGTTATAAGAAGTATAATAGAAGTTTTAATAAAAGTTTTAATAGAAGTTTTAATTTTAACTTAGACTTTAATTTAGTAAGTTATATATTCAAAGTTATTTATTTAAGAAACTAATTAATTAGTAACTTTTTTAACTTTTTCGAATTTAGTATAATCTTAGAATATTTTAATTAAGTTAAAAATAAAACTTTATTTATTTTAAAAGTTAGTAAAAGTATAAACTTTAATTAATAGATTTTAAACTTTTAAGATAAACTTATTAATTAGATTATTAATAAAAGTTATATTAAAAATTAATTTCGGATTTTTATTAATCTAGTCTATTAAAAATAAATTAGCTTTTTTAAAAAGGTAGAAAGAAATAATATTAAATTTAATAATAATATCTAAAGTAAGTTTAGTTAAAAAGTTTAAACTTAATATATTTAAAAAGTTAAATATATTAAAGTTAAAGTTAAATCGAAGTATTCTAAGTAATAATAACAATAATATAATATTTATAATAATATTTATAATATCTACAATTATTAGAGAATTTAATTAAATAACTTTTATTTTTTATTTTTTATTTTTTTTTATTTTTATAATTTATATAAATCTAAAACTATAATAAGTTAGCTAGTAGTTAATCTACTAGCAACTAGATATATATAAGATTTTAAATATATATAATATTATATATAATAAAAAGATATTAAAGGTTTAACTTTAATAAAGGAAATAATAATAAAAATCAATAATAGTATTTTAAATTTAAACTTCAATTTATAATATTAAAGAAAGTATTAAACTAAATTAACTTAAATATATAATATTAAGATAATATTAAATATTATTTATTTAAATATTAGATATTAAGTCGATATTAAACTTAGTAATAATTATTTATTAGTTTTAATTTAATTAGTAAACACTTTTTTAAAAGTTAAATAATCAAGTTAAATAATATTTCTAAATATAAATCTTAGTTTTATAAAGAAATTCAAAAGTAGCTTTGATATCAAACTTAGTATTTAATAAAAAAGGAAGGTTAAAGTAATATATATTAAAAGAGTTTTTAAACTTTATTTTAATATTAGTTAGTAAGTAATAACTAATTAAGAAATATTTAAGAGTTTTCTTTTTTTTATATTTATATTTATTATTATTAGTTAAATTAAGTTAGTATATATAAGTTTTAATATAATTATATCTTAACTTCAATTAGTAGAAAATATTAATTATAGTTTATTTAATTTTAAAAAGAATTACTAACTTAGATCTAAAAGCTAATTTATAAGTTGAAATATAATTAATCTTAAAGTTATTATATTTAAATTTAGATTTAATTTAGTTTAATACTAATTTCTATTTTTATATTTTAATTCTTTTAATATTAACATTTAAGTAAACGAAGTTAATTATATAAAAGTTTAGTTTTTTGTTAATATTTACTTTAACTAGCTTATCTACTATTTTATTTCTATTAATATTATAGTAGCTAAAAACTTAAATTAGTTTGATATTAATATTTTTATTAACTATTTAAATACTAATATTATATATTCTTATTAATTAGTTTTAGTTTAAATTGTTATTTAACAACTATAGTTTAAATAAAGTAGTCTAATTATTATTATAAACTATATATTCCTAATTTAGCTAAGTTAGCTAGCTAGTTAATTTGATAATCTAAGTAATCTTTTCTAATTCGCTATTATAAACTAGTTAATTTAAACTAATATTCTACTTATATACTTAGATTAGTTCTTGATTAGTATTTAGAAAAGTTAGTTTAACTTTTATTCTAATTTTAGTTTACAATTAAAATTTATTAATATAAAAGAAATATTAATTATAAACTTATATTAACGTTGAATCTTAATAGTTTAAAACTTTATCTTCTTTAAAAAGATTACTAATTTGAATATTAAAGAGGTTAATAGAGTTCTAAGAAAAGAATTTAAATAATTATATTAATTCTAAGCTAATTATATTAATTAGTAAATATATTAACTATCTAATTCGATTGATTTAAATTAGTTTTAACTTTAACTTTAATTTAAGCTTCTTGATCTATAGCAAAGTTAGCTAGTTATTATCTAAACTTATAATATTATATTAGTTATTATAATAATTATCTTGATAATCTTCTTAAAGAAACTTATAAATTAGATAGCTTCTTAAAAGTTTGAGAGATCGGAGAGTATATTAGTAGGTAGTGTTAGTAAATCTAATATTCGAGAGTATTAACATAGCTTCGATATCTATAATTAAGATAAAACTAGTTTTAAATACTTTTAATATTTTTTAAAAAGTGAGATTTTAAAAATTATAAAGTTAGTTATTAAAACTAATTTATCTTTTATATTAAATTAAGAAGCTGTAATCTGAGATACTAGTAATATAAGTGATATATAGTTAGTATACTATGAAAGAAGATAAGCTAGTTTAGATATTAACTAGTTAACTAATTTGAAGGAAAGCTGATTTAACTTAATTAATTCGAGTTAAGATATAATTCTTGTATTTCAATATATTATCAAACTAAATTCCTAACCACCTTATTAACTTAGAAGAGTATATAATTTATTGATTTAATAGTTTAATTAGGTTAGTTGCTAAATTTTCAAAGAAGTAAATTAACTTAGTTTTTCTTAAATTAAACTTAATATTATTCGCAATTCTAAGAGTATATAGTTTATTAGTCTTTTTTTCTAAAGTCTTATAATTCTTTTTAAAATTAGTTAAACTAGTAGCTAACATAATATCATCTATATAGTTTTAAACTAAATAGCTAATAATTAAGAAAAGATTTCTAATATAAATCAAGAATAAAATTAGACTAATTAAGTTACTTTAAAGAATTTCGATATTAATAAGCTTGAAAGACTTAATTTAATTGTTGAAAGCTAATCTCAGTTATTTAGCTTCTAAGAAGTAGTTAACTTAAGTTATAAGATTAAATAGAAGTTTTAGCTCTTTTAAAATAATAAGTAGTCGGTTCTTGGATATATAATCAAAGGCTTCTTTGATATTAAGAAATAAGACTAATGTTTTCAACTTATTTATATAATTTTCCTCGATTTTATTTGTTAGTAATAATACTATATTAATCGCAAACTTTTTCAACTTACTTTCAATTTTTTTTTTTTTTTTATTCATTTTTACGACCTGTGTGAGTCTGAGACTATAGTAGGT
>JANHAD010000496.1:0-10840 GCA_026226035.1 Clarireedia monteithiana
TAATTATTATAATTATAAAATATATAAAATATAGTTTTTAAAATTATATATAAATTTATTAATTATTTTAAATAATTAATTTAAAACTTTTAAAAAAATTTAAAATATTTAATAGTAATAAAAAACTATATTATCAATTCTTTTTTAAAGTAAATCTCTATTATTTTAAATATATAAACTTAATTTTATATAAATATTTTATAAAGTTTAAAAGATTATAAAATAGTTATAATAAAAATTAATTTAATTTCTTTATTTATTAAATAAAATAAAATTTCTTTTACTTTTATATATTATAGTATTATTAATATTTTTATTATTAAGATAATTATTAGTATAATTGAAAATTAAATTCTAGTATATTAATTCTAATATTTATTTAATTTATAATCTTATTAATTAATATTCTTCTAATATTCAAAGTTAATTTTATAAGAATTAAAGTTAATATAAATATATATTATAAGTTAGAAGTAAATATAATTAAGAAGTAAATTTGTAAACTAATATAATTAATATCGATTATAATTAAGAAGAATTTGATTTTTAAAAAACTATTTTCTTTTGAAAATTAAAGAATATATAAAGTAAGTAATTAAAAAAGGAATATAGATTTATAGTTGACTATTAATTAATAAGTTTAAGTAAATATAATAAGAGATTTCTTAATTTTATTAATTATTATAATTTTTAACTAATAAAGAAATCTTTAATTTCTTTATTACAACCTTTTAAATAAAGTTAAGTATTTTAAGAAATATAATATTAATGAAAGTGAAGTTATTTATTTTAAAGTTAATAAAAGCTTTAGTTTAAAATAAATATTAATTTCTTAATAGTATATAAAAGAATATTATATACTTTCCTCTAAGTAGTTTTATTAAATCTAAGTATTTTATATTTTTTATTTTATTTAATAAAGAGTTTTTTATTAAATATAATTTTTTACTTAGTTATTAATATTATAAGTAGTAGCAACAACTTTAACTTTATACTAATTCTTTTATTCTTATTTATTTAAAATATTAAGATATTCTTCTTCTTATTTGAAAAAGTTAATATCAATAATATTAATATAATAAGAAGTAATATTATAAAAGTGATTAATAATACTTTTAAATAGAAAATTATCTTAAATTTTATTTTAAAAAGTAAGAGTTTAATTTTTTAATATAAAGTAAGAAAGTGTTTTTATAAAAGTAGAATTAGTTGATTTTAATAAAGATATATAAATAAGGTTAATTCTATAATTTAAAAGAAGGTGGTTAGTTTAATTAATAATAACTTCTTAGCTAAATTTAATTAGAGTATTAATAGAATAATATAAAAAGGTAGATATTATAAAAGAAATAAATCTTAATAGTTTTAATAGCTTTTTAATATTATTCTTTTATTTTATAAAATTAAGATATTAAATTAACTCTTTTAAAATAGTAATTTAATATTAGATACTTTCAATTCGATTTTAATAATAGTTAATAAACTTATAAAATAAGTCTTTATAAATTGTTTATTTAAAAACTAATCTAATTAATATTAAAATATAAAGTTGATAATAGAACTTTTTAAATAAAGATAGAAGGTTTAAGATTATTATATATAATACTTAGTATTTAATTTCAACTTAGACAACTTTAGAGTTATTATAAAATAAAGTATATAATTCTTTAACTAGCTATTTAATAGATAAAGAAGGTTCTTATAAGAATAATCCTTTTAAATAATTTAAAATAATACTTTCAACTTAATTACTTATATATTTATAAACTTAATATTTATTAAAGTAAGTATATATAACTAGTTGATTAAAAGAGAGAGAGAAAGAGAGAGAGAGAGTTATTATTTCTATCTATTAAGTAGTAGATTAAATTTACTATCTTAGTATCTTCTAAAAAGTATAAAGATATACTAAATTAATTAAATATAAAGTATCTACTTAAAAAGTATTCTATATATATAGTAGATTAAGCTTTCACTATAGTTTAGAGCCTTTATTTTCGCTAGTTAAGAAGAGAGAGTAAAGTTTCTTATTTAATTACAAGTTACTTTATTAATACTTTTAAGTTTATAAATAGATACTATTATTATAACTTTTTAAAGCTATTATTTATATAATCTAAACTACTAAGTATTTATAAATTTTAAAAGAAGAGAAAAAGAAGGAAAGAAAAAAAAGAGGGTAAATAAAGAGAGTGAAGAGAGGAAAAGAGAGAGAAGGAAAAGAAGAGAAAAAAGTTTTAAAAGTTATTAAAATAAATAGCTATACTTTTATATTAGTAAGAGTAAATATATAAGTAAAACTCTATTACTTTTAGTAATTCGAGGAAATAGATTAGTTTTATAATAAACTATTATAAATATTATACTCTCTCTATTAAACTATATAATAAGTAAGTAAATCGAAGTAGCTATTTATTAAAAATCTATTATACTCACTTATAGTAAATAATATATTCTAGTATCTTTAAATATTTATATAAATATTTCAAGTTTATATTTATATATAAGAACTTCTAATAATATTATATAAAGTTATTATATATAATTCTAAAAGTAAGTAGATAATAAAGTTTAATATATAAAAGTTTAAGTTTTAAAAGTGTTTTCATTTAATATATATTAATTTAATATTTATAATTAGTAGAAAGTTTAGATTATATTTTAATTTACTATACTACTTAAATATAATTATATATACTTTATATTATTAAATATAGATTACTAGTTATTAATTTAGTTATTAAATTACTTTCTATTATAATTTGTTTAATCTCTATATTTACTAAAGTATTTATAACTTTATTATTTATAATACTAATATATTCTAATACTTAGTATATTTTTATATCTTTGATTTTTATTATACTTTAATAATATAAAAAGGCTTATTATAAAAAGATTACTACTTTGCTTTAAATATACTAGATTATAGAAATACTATCAATATATAACTAAATTCACTGTAAACTATATTATAATAAGAATTATAAAGTATATTATAATACTTTCTATACTCCAACTACTTTTATATCAAATATATATAATAATAAATTTAAAATATTATATCTAATACTAATCTACTAAATACTCTAATATATTATAAAACTATATTTAACTTTATATTCTTTATTTACTATTTTCTTAAATCTATTTAAAAAGACTATAATATCTATAATTAGAAAAGCTACTTACTATTATTTAAAAGTTTTAACAACTTTATTCTTTATCTTTCTTATAATAAAATTCTCTTAACTTCTTAAAAAGAAGTATAAGAATATTAAATAGAAGTGTAATATAATAAAGATTAATTAACTTTAATATTAAATATAAATATAATAATACTAGTTAATATAAATAAACTCTATTTATTTTATTAGAAAGTATTATAAATCTATTATATAAAAGTATAATATAAACTATACTTTAATTTATTTAAATACTACTTATCTAAATAAAAGTTCTATATCTCGAAAAAGTATTATTAGCAAAGTTATTTTTTATATTAATAATATACTTCTAATTATTTATATTAAGATCTTATTAATAGTATTGATATACTAGTTATTACTTATATTGATAATCTTATTTTTAAAATATCTATTAGTTTATAAAAAGTAGTAATATTTTATATATTAAACTTTTATTTTATATAAAATTGAAAAAAAGATATAAATAATAGTAGCTTTATATAATATAGTAGTTAGCAGCCTATTTTTAATTTGAATAAGATTATAAATATAATAAATAACTTTCTTAACTTTAACTATTTACTTTGAAATATATTGTTTAAAGCTTAGTTTTCGATTAAATTAGATTTCTAGCTAATATAATATAAACTACTCTCTTTTAATTTTAATTATTATAATAAGCCGAATTATAAGTTTATTGTTTATTATATACTTTAATAAATAATCTTCTTAATATCTAAAAAGATAGATTATTTCTAACTTTTTAAATATAAAAATTATTTTATTTTCTTATTTTTATTATTTAATCTAATATATATCTATTACAAATAGCTTAATATTAAAGTTTAACAACTTAGTAGCTTAGTAGAAATAAATATTATTTATATATTTGAAGTGTAATTAATAATCTTAATTAAGAAGCTTAGTTAAGTAAAATATATAAAGTATTAACAAAAGTAGAGACTTTTATAAAGTATTATATATAATTATATTATTAGATATAATTATTTTTTTTAATTATATTTAAACTTAGTATCTATTAAGAAACCTTTAAACTAGTTTGAGAGTTACTATCAATTATTTTTATTTTATTATCTTAGTTAGCAATTATTAAAGTAAGAAAGTATTAAAAGCGCTTTATATATTTATAATAATTATAATAATCTAACGTTTTTTTACAAAGACTACCTTTATATTATAAATAAAAGAGGTGATTAGATCTATTATTAATTGTTTTAATAGTACTTTATTATATTATAAACTGAGTATTTAATATATAAGTATTATTTATATAATATATCTTACAATAATCCTTTCTAGCTTTTTTTTAATATATAAAAGTAGTATGATTGAATATTATAAGTATATTAAAATTCAATCTTTCTTATTAACTTTTAATAGTATTATAACTTTTATTAACTTCTATATATATAAATAGTAGTTTAATACTAAGTAATAATTATATATAATATATAATATTTTTTTAATATTGTTTTAATATACTTTCAGAAATCTAATAATAATATAGTTAATTTTAAAGAAAGTATTTATAACTCTAATTATACTTAGTTTTATCTTCTTTATTAAAACTATCTTTTTTTATAATAAATACTTTATATTAGCTTAATTCTTTAAAAAGTCACTTTGAAGATTATCTATAGTTAAGAAGTAATTTAGTATTTTATAATATAGTATCTCTACTTTTACTTTTATATTTTTAATTAATACTCTATTTATTTTTAATAGAAGAGTTTTAAAATTAAGTGTAAGTTTATATTAGTTTATTACTTTATAAAAAGCTTTATTATCTATAATATTATTAAGGATTTAATATTAGTATTCTTATTTAACTTTTTATATTATAATAAAGAAAGTTTTTATTTTCAAGAAAATATATTACTATATTTAATTTATATAAGATTGATAATATAGTTTATAGACTTTTTTATATTTAAATATTTATTATAATACTAAGATGTTACTTTCTTAATTTAACTTTTTAACTATTTTTAAAGTTAATTATAGATTTATAATAAAGAGTTTTATTTATACTTCTAACTTCTCTATTATAGCTTAGAAACTAAATACTAAAAGAAATATTATATTATTTTATATTAGAGTTATAAAGATATTAAGCTTCTTATCTAATATTTAATAATAAAATTAATCTAATAAAACTTATTTATAATTAAAAAATACTATTACTTAAATTTTATAATCTAAGTTATTATATAAGTTTATATAAATATATATAGTTGTAAAGAGAATATTTGAGAAAGTAAGATCGAGAATATAATTTATATTATATATTATTTAATTGAAAGCTTTTATAAAGTCTATTTTACTTAATATAATCTATTATACAAGTTTATTACTATTATATAGAAAGAAAGTACTTAGTTTAAATATCTTATATTATATATTAAAGTTGCTATTTACTATTATCTTTTCTTTTATTATAAGATTTGTAATATAATCTAAAGTCTTTAAAGTTTATAAATATTTATATATATTAAAAATTAAATAGCTATTAATCTTATTTTATAATAAATCTCAACTTTTAATTAGTTATTACTATTATATATAAAAGCTAGCTTTTTTTTAAATATATATTATTATTTAAAGTTAATAGTATTTTTAAATATCTTTATTTACTTAATTCTAAATATCTATTAAAATATAATATTTATAACTTAAATAGTTTTATATTTAAGTATTTATACTTATTTATAGTTTTTATATATAAAGAATATTTATTTTCTCTTTTAATATAAAGTATAAAATAGTAATATAATATAATTATAATCTTCTAATATTAACTTACTTTATTTAGAGATTATATATTTATAAAAAGCAATTTCATTTTTATTATAAGTAGAGTATATTACTTATTATAAGAAGTATATATCTAATTCTATTTTCTTATTTAATAAAAAGAGTTTATTTTCAAATATAATATTCTATATTAATAACTATATTAGATTAAAGCTTTTATATAAAGTTACTTTATATTAAGTTTAAAAATATATATTTACACTTTATAAACTTACCTCTTTATATATTAGAACTCGAAAGTTATATTATTTACAAATATATTCTTTTAATAAAATAGTTTATAAAACCTTAATTATTAAAGTAAATATAATCAAAGTCTCTCTCTATTTTCACAGTATATCTAAATACTTATAAATTATTTTAAGTAACTTTTATATAATTTTAATTAGTTAGTTATTTACTTACTTTAAAGTAATTAAATAGTTAATATAGCTAATTAAGAAAAAGTTGTAGTAATTAATATAATATACTTTTTTAATATAATTAATATTTATTAAACTTTTATACTAGTCTATATATATTCTATAATATCTACAATAAACAATGTAGTAGTATTTTATAAAATTGTAATAGTTTTAATAACTAAAGTTATATTTTTATATAATTAGCTATTATTTAATTTCTTATATAATCTCACTTATATAAAAGAGTTAAAAAAAGTAAATAGATTTTAAAAAGGAGATAATCTAAATTATATATTTTATATATAAATTCGCTTTATAATAAAAAAGGTAGTAATTTACTAAAACTAACTTAGTTTATATAAAAGTTTTTTCTTTAACTAACTTAAAAGTAACTACTACTATATATTAAAGCAGGTTTAATATAGTAATAAGTATATTTATTATTATATAATTATATTATTTTTTAAGTCTAGTTACTAATATTTTATTTAATATTCATTTAACAATTTTAGTATTTTCTTATATAAGAAGTAGCTTTTAAACTTAGATACTTATAAAAGTAATTGTTTAATTAATATAAATAAATATAATTATTAAAATATTTATTAAAATAAACTTTCTAATTTATTTATATAGTATCTAATATAAAATATAGAGTTATAATTTATTGAAAAGTATCTATCTCTTTATTATAATAAAGATATACTTATTGTTATTAGTTAAAAGTAGTTTATTTAAAAGCGAGGTTAATAAAACAATTATTATAATATAAATCTTTATTAACTAAAAATCTACTTTTGAGTTTTTCAAGGTTTTTATTATATTCACGAAGCTAATTATTTTAATATTTACTTCTCTTCAATTTTATAATAATACTAAGTTTTAATATATAAAAGTATTATTACTATTTATATTTAAAAGAAATATAATTAGAAAACTTATTACTTTATTACTTAGATTATATATTATAGCTTTTTACTTTAAGTTTTTATATAAAAATATAAATTTATTAATACTAGTTATAAACTTATTTATTACTTTATATTAAAGTTTAACCTCTTCTTTAATTACTTATAATCAACTACTAATAGCTATTATTACTAAGTTATTATTTGAAACCTCTTTATTTAACTTAAGAGCTAGTAAAAAGATTATATTCTTAATAAATCTTTACTACCTCTTCGAAAGATATTGAATATATATACTCGAAGTTAGTTTTTAATTCTAAATAAAATCAAAATTCGCAAATTATAATAAATATTAAGAAGTTGTTAGTAATACTATTTTCATTATTACTTTTAAGTAGTAATAAACTTTATAAAGAAAACGATATATATTTATATAAATAGTATAAACTCTTTATTAAACAAGTTTAATAATTTAGTTTATTATTATATAAATATTACTAATTAATTAAAAATTATATACTTTTAAAAAGATAAAAAAATATTTAAACTATTATTAAGCTTATTAATTAGATTAGTAACTTGAAAAGAGTATTCTAAATATTAATTAAAAGAAGAAAGTTTATAAGTAGATTAAATATATAAAAGCAATTCAACTAACTTACTAACTTCTTTAATAAATAGATTAGAGATATAATATACTTCAATAGATAATCTTTTTAATTGAAAGATAGAAGTTTAATATTCGATTATAAAAATCAACTAATTTTATAATTATTACTTTTATAAAGAAGAGATTAAATAAAAGATAATAGTAATATTAGAAGTAGTATTAAGAGAAATTTAAGTGGAGATTAATTTAGTAAATTATACTTATTATAACTTTAATTACTTTTATAATTCAACGATTAATTTAATTAATATTATAATATCATTGTTTATAAAAACTAATAAAGATCTTTAATCTTTTAATTATAGTAGTTAGAAATTAACTTCTTTTTCTTTCTTTTTTCTTCTACTTTTTATATTAATATAGAAATTTATAAAAGTATTATTTATAAACTTATTTACTAAGTTGTTATTATAGTCTTTAAACTAGTTAAAAGAGGTTTTTTTAAAAGGGAGAATTATACTAAATATAAAAGATTATTATTAAAAAGTCTTATTACTTTTCTTAAATATAGTAAGTTTAATATTCTTAAAAGAAAATATATTAGTAAGAGATTAATTAGAAGAAATAATAATAAAAGTAAGTAGAAGTAAAAGTAAATGAAAATAAAATAAAGTAAATAAGAATATAAATACTTTCATTACTTTTTAATAGAATAAATCTTCTCTTTATAACTTAGTAGTTTTTTAAATAAGGAGAATATTAATAAAGTATTATTTAAATAGCTACTAATTAGTTGAAGAGATTAAGATAAGTTGTTAATAATATAACAATATATTATATAAGAAGATTATATTATTTTTAGAATTAATAATTAGAAAGTTAAAAGAGTAGAAAAGCTTTAAAAACTTATATATATATATAAAAGTTACTTAGATTATATACTTATAATATATATATACTAAGTATCTCAAAGTAATATCTTAAGATATTAAATAATAAAGTAAGTATAATATATATAAATCACTAATATCTGTAATTTAAATTATTTAGATTGTTATATTTTAAATATAAAAATCTCTCTTTATAAAATTTATTTAATTTGATTTTATTATTTTTTATTATATTTATTTTATAAATATCTTTTACTTTTATTAAATATTATTTTAATTATTAAAACTCTTATTAATAAATTTTTAAAATTAAAGTTAATAATTTTAATATTTTTATTATAAAGAAAATAATAAATAAAATTTTATAAATAAGAAATTCTTTATTTAATTATTTATTTAAATTAAAAGAATTAATAAACTATTTAATTTTTTAATTTTTAATTTTATAAATAATTTTAAATATTATTATTTAAATTAATTATATAATTATAAAAATTGAAATTATATTTTTATTATTATTAAGTTTATTTAATATAATAATTGAAATAATTATTTTAATAATTAAAAATAAATTAATAAAAAGAATATTTTTATTATATATTTACTTTTTTTATAAATAAAAATTAAAGAATTATTAAATAAAAATTTATAATTAATTTAAATTTATTATTAAAAACTAATTTAATTTTAATAATCTTTTAATTATTAAATAATTAATAAAGAAAATATTAATAAATTTTAAATTTATATATAATTTATATTAATTAGAAAATAATTTTTAATTTATAAAAAAATTAAAATTTTAATTTAAAGTTTTATAAAATATTAATAATATTAACAAAATATAAAAATCTTAATTTTAGATTAAAATTAATATTAAAATTAATAATTTATTAGAAATTATTTAAATATAAGAAGCTATTAAAATTTTTAATAAAAATAAAAAAAATTTAAAATATTAATTATTATAATAAAAGAAAAAATATAAATATTCGAAAATTTAAAAATAATAATAAATTTTATTTTTAAATTTTTTTTAAATTTTTAAAGTTTTATATTATTAAATTAAAATAAATTCTTTAAATAATAATCTTTTTAATAAATTATATTAAATTATTAATAATTATATTTTTTAACTTTTCTTTTTATTAAATAAATTTTATATAAAACTATTTAAATTATTTTATTTTTATTTAATATTTTATTTAGATTTATATTTAATTATATTATTTAAAAATTTATTTATTTATAATTTATTTATAAATTTTAAATGTAATATTAAAAAATATTAATTATATTTTATATATTAAAATTAAGATATAATATTTAATTTAAATTAATTAAATTCTAAATTTATAAATTTTTTATTATTATTTATTTAAATGTTTTTATTTAAGTTTAATAAATAAATATTAAAAAATTCTTTTTAATATATTTATTATTTATTAATTTTATAAAATTTTTATTATTATTAATAATTTCATAAAATTTAAAAATAATTTATTTAATTATTTATTCTTTTTATTATTTTATAAATGTAATTAAATTTTCTCTTTTTAACTTTTATTTATTTTTATTAAATATATTTAATTTTTTTAATTATAAAATATATTTAATAAAATATTTAAATTTTATTTTATATCTTTTATTTTACTTTTTATTTTATTAATAAGATTTTAAAATAAATTAAATTAATAATAATTTTATTTTTATATATATTATAGTTAGATAATAGTTAAATATATATAATAATAATAAAGATAATTAATTAATTTATTCTTTTAAAATTAAACTTTCTAACTATTATTTATAAATTTAAAAAAGCTTTAAAGTAGAAAGTTTAAATTAAGTAAAATACTTAGTTTTATATAATTATCTAAATTAAAATTAATTGATATTAGTTTTTATTATTATTATATAATAATAATATTTATTTATAATTTTAAAAGATTAGTAATATCTATATATTATAAATTATAATATATATATAATATAAATTATAATA
>JANHAD010000497.1:0-10781 GCA_026226035.1 Clarireedia monteithiana
GGCTTTTGCAACAGTATCCACATCTCTGCAAATCCGAAGTTGCGAAACCTCTCTATTGCTCCTTTGATACATCATAGTCCAGGTCACTTATCGCCGATAATGCTACAAATGCTTGGAAGCGTGGGTGGTTGGTAGCTCGGACCACGGTGAGACTACGGCAAGCCATACTGCACAGAGACACAATTTCTCGGTGCCACGGGTGATTCGTGCTTTTGCCCACGCATGCGTATTCCCTTGCCGTAGAGTTCGGACCTAGTCATGAAAGTGGTTAGCTCATATTTCCGGCAAAAACTTACACATGATCACCTTCACCTCACACCTTCCAAAACACACGTGCAAGATTTTCCTCGAAGACCGTCAACCTTTTGAAAATTTGGCCATTTCTTTACCAAGAGGGTGTCTTCGTGTCTCAAATATCATCGCCAAGGACCAATAATTCGAATATACCCTTCCCTCAAAATCCTTGTCGTTGCATGAAATACCGACGATATACCTGCGGCCTTTGGACTTCATTGACTCGTGATTGCCCGCGTGACGAGATCACGTTGACTCCATGTAAGTACTTACTTCCATCAATCTAGTTATCTTTCCCACGGGGATCAGGTTAATCGATTTGTTGATTCGAAGTCTTCGATGTCTTCTGCTAATCTTCGCACAGTTTTTGTCGCACTTCAATCAGAAAACTCGACGGGTGAAGGCTTCACAATATCAAAAGTCTTACTGCTGTTATTCGTCGCATTCTTGAGGGGAACCGGGCGCGCTCAGCGGAAAAGATAACAAAAACAACCTTGGTAATAGGGAAAGGCCAGGAAAGGCCAAAAAAGGTATGCCTGAATTTTCATTTTCATCCTTTGGACGACTAAGCATCTCGCCATATCTATTCCTTCCCATCTAGCTCCTCTCACAACCGCAATCCAAAAAAGACCAACTATACCTGCCCGCCGCGTCCGTTGCAAGTGTCATAAATAGATGCGCCTCCCGCGCCTCTCAAGATGTTTCCTTCCCATGTTCGTGGAACCTTAGGATCTAGTGGTCTACTCCACGCGACTTGATTTCTGGTCATTCTCCTTCGGACATTACCGGCGCAACTTTGTCACCGCATCCGCATCCACAGAAATGTGCCCTCCCATTTGTATTGTCACATTGCGCACGCTGGCAGCAGCAGCAATGATTTTGACTGTATTGCAACATGCCATTTGAAATTACTTTGGCCTGCGCGCCCAAGGTCTTTTGTTGTACTTCTGCCTACAAAATTTGGAGCAATGATCATTCTATCAATTGCGGTTTGCGACAACATTTGGTGCCCCCTCTTGCGCAACTTCCATTGATATCTCATTTTCTATCAGTAAAGTGTCAATTGAAGTGTTATGTGATACTTCATCTGCAATGGCACGTGCTGACCTTGTAGGTACTACATCGAAAGATACAAAAACGTTCGTTTCGAGATCACGGCAACAAACTGCAGCAGCTGAGCGCTTCGAAGAACCATAGCGAGTCATCGATACGTCTTCATTTCTTCCGTACTGCCGTACATTTACACAAGAATAAGAGAGCCGTCGCACTTGTGCCAACCTCGGTAGACACGTCATCTCCATCGTGAAGATCACGTTCAGCCTTAAATCTATCTATCAACCCCTCGAGGTCATCTGCGCCATACGATCATTGAATCTCTTTAAACCCACAATTCTCAGCGCACGACGCATCACGAGCCACCCACCATTACAATGGCCGATCAATTAGACCTTGAACATTCTGGCTTGCAGGAGGTAGCAAACGCTATGCGGGAGGAATCTGCCAATATGAGCAACGCTGCGCAAAAACGAAAGCGGGACTCCGAATCAGCTGATGACACGAGGCGTCTTAGCAACAAGCGTGTTTCCCCGAATTCTGGTAACGATTCTGGTGACCAATCGTTGGTCAATCAGCAGATCGCCGGGGTGGAAGCCCTGCAAGACTACACCAATTTACACCAACACCAACAGGGTGGCCCCGATCATCAAAACGGTTCCGCAGATCATGCAAACGCCTCTTCTACTGCCGCTGCGGCACTTGCAGGTATTTACCCAACCATGACTATTCCGCAGCCCACAGATGTCGCTTTCGCAACCCAGGGATCAGACGGAGATCGTGGACCAGACTCTTCGTTTATGGGCGATAGCCAGCAACCTGGAGACAGTTTCATGGATAACTCACAACAGAACCACCAAGCCGGTGGTAGGAGTGTTACCGCTCCTAAACCAGTCGTTGGATCGGATGAATGGCATAAAGTCCGCAAAGACAATCACAAAGAAGGTAATGGGTAACAGCTCCAAAATATTGTATTGCCAGGCTAATCAGTCCTAGTCGAACGACGCCGTCGAGAGACAATCAACGAGGGGATTAATGAACTCGCAAAGATAGTTCCTGGTTGTGAGAAGAACAAAGGCTCCATCTTACAACGTGCAGTCCAATTCATCACTCAGCTGAAGGAGAATGAAACACAAAACATCGAAAAGTGGACGCTGGAGAAACTCTTGACCGAGCAGGCAATTGCTGAGCTCAGTGCAAGCAACGACAAGCTGAAGACTGAGTGCGAACGAGCTTGGCGCGAGGTAGAGACGTGGAAGAAGACATGTCAGAGTGCTGGCTTGGCACCCAAGAAGGAAGAAGCAGGCTCGTCGGAGAATTAGATGATTGTGTCTTGATCGATGGGCGGCCTTCTTGCTTATTTGGCGGTCACCGCTGCGATAAGATGATACCCTATACCGACAATCGTGTCACGCCTCCATGTATCGAATTGCCCGCGTTCCAATCTCTAATCTGATGCATGGGGTTTATGAATTTTTGAAGATTTTTGATAAGCTGTTTTTACTTGATGGTGCTGCGGTCTTCGCTGATGGGAATGGGATGGCAGCTGTAGGAAGAATATCGTAGACTCGAATTCGTGGGTCACAGTGGTTTGACAGATTTCAAGATGATTGTATATTGTCTGAGAAGGAATACATGTTTGCATTGTGGTGGAAGTTCACGAACAACGACAGTTCTCTCAGCATTTCAGGTACCAATAGATATCCCCCTGATTGCCCCACTGCCGATAGCCCGAGGCTCATAATGCGCATTGAAGATCTGTTGTGCTTGGGGCGCGTAGATAACATCTTCTGCTCTGTCTGCTCGTCCCGACCTTGAATTCGTCTCTAATAATACCCTGTGCACGAAAGCTTGACGGGAAATCGACTCGCAACATCGATGCCTCTGGACGGTGAAGACTTAAGCATGCTCAATAAGCCCCGGTCTCTTATCCAGCCCCATGACGTCTCGATTCGTACAGTCCCAAAGTTTATGTTCGGATTTTCGGCTTCTTGCCTATGTAACCCAGTATTTCCCAGGTATGCATTATAATGAAGCCAGACTCCAAATGAAAGAGATGTCTAGTTGATTGTAAGAAGATGCTCTTGTTGATAGAAGGGCCACCCAAGTTTTTATTCGTAATCATTGCGCTTTCATTGAACGACTTGCAGTGCGAAATTGTCTTTCCAGAAGCTTTTTTTGTTGCTTTGTAAGGAACTCCGTGGTCAATGCCTAGCTCAATTCTGTGTTGAGACCGCCGATCCTTACATAGTGAACTTTTTGTTTAGACCGAACAGTTATAACTTCTACCACTTCCATCATTGATTGTGTTACGGAAAACGCATGATTCATTCTTTCATCCAGCAATATCGGTAGCTCTGAAGCCTCTATCAAATCATTGAGAAGAGGAAGTTCAGCGCGCACAGTATCACATAATCGGTCATGGTCACTAGCTCACCGCAGAGCATTCTGAAGACCGGCTCGTTCTCAGGCTTCCGCGCAATCAAAGAGGAACTTGGCAGTGGGTATCTCACTGCCGAACGGACGAGACAACAGCCATTATGCGGTAACAAGGAGGGATGGGGACCTCTGAGTCCGCATCGTTATGATTTCACGCCGTGCTTCATGGATGTTTGGGTGAGCTCCGTGGCGGTCTTTGGGATACTCGCAGGTGCCGTAGCCATTTGGTGGCTGGTTAAAAGGAAAACCCAAGCACAGGTTGACAAGAACTGGCATTTCTGGACGAAGCAGGTATGGTGTTTTTGATGCTGTTTGAGTTCTAGCAATGGAGTACAAGGTGCCAGAAGCTTACACCGCGCAACATTAGGTTCTTATAATAGCAATTGCAGTCTCCGTCGCATTCCAGCTAGCAATCCAAATAGTTAGTTATCCTCGAGTATGGGCCGGAGACTTTCGATTTTGGACAGGCATTCTTCAAATTCTTTCTCTCGGCGTCGTGTTCAGCATTCAGTGGCTCGAGCATACTAGGCTTCGAAACCCAAACGGCGTTGTACTCTTCTACTGGCTCTTTTTACTCATCGCATACACTGTCAAGCTACGATCCTTGATCTTGCAGCAAATCTATCACGAATCCCTCCCATATTTTGTCGCCTACTGTGTTGGTTTTGGATTATCAATTATCGAATTCGCTTTGGAGTGGCTCGTGCCAAAGAAAAAGAGTGCATACCAGACTTTGGAAGACGAAGATGAATCACCCATTGAATATGCAACAGTGTTCTCGATTCTCACGTTCGGGTGGATGACTCCTTTGATGAAATATGGATATAAGAAGTATTTGACAGAGGATGATCTTTGGAATTTGGCTAAACGAGATACTACAAAGGCAACAAGTACAGTCTTCGAAGAGGCATGGGAATATGAGCTGGAACATAGGAAAAAGCCATCCCTGTGGCTTGCCATCTTCTCCTCGTTTAAGGGTCCATATCTGCGCGGCACACTTTTCAAGCTCTGCAGTGATTCTGTTGCGTTTATTCAACCTCAGTTGTTGCGGTTGCTGATCAAATGGGTCGCAACATATGAGACGGATAAGCCAGACCCTGTTATACGCGGTGCAGTCATTGCTTTGGCTATGTTTGCTGTATCCGTCACGCAGACTATCGCTCTTAATCAATATTTCCAACGAGCTTTTGAGACCGGTATGCGTATCAAGACAGCCCTAACCGCGGCCATCTACCAGAAGTCCCTCAAGTTATCGAATGAGGGACGAGTAAGCAAGTCTACTGGTGATATCGTGAATTACATGGCTGTTGACACCCAGAGGCTACAAGACATAACCCAATACGGTAAGCCCCCTAAGGCAATGATGGTACGCGAGGAGACCATGTAAAACTGCTAATTCACATGTGCAGGCCAGCAATTATGGTCTGCTCCATACCAGATCATTCTCTGCATGTTATCATTGTATCAGCTTGTCGGATTATCAATGTTAGCTGGTGTGGGAGCCATGATACTAATGGTGCCTATAAATGCTTTGATCGCACGTCTGATGAAGAAACTGCAGAAGGAGCAAATGAGGAATAAGGTATGTACCGTGGTCGTGCCGCGAGAGCTCTTTTCCAGTAGCAATTCAATGTAATGTGACTAGGACACTGACGTGCGCTGAAGGACTCCCGAACAAGATTGATTGCGGAGATCATTAACAACATGAAAAGCATTAAGCTGTATGCTTGGGGCTCTGCATTCATGTCTAAGCTCAATTATGTGAGAAACGATCAGGAGTTAAAGACGTTGCGCAAGATTGGAGCCGCTCAAGCAGGTGCCAATTTCACCTGGTCTACAACTCCTTTCTTAGTCTCTTGTTCGACTTTTGCTGTCTTCGTCTTAACTACTGATGCCCCTCTCACGACTGATATCGTATTCCCCACTTTGAGTAAGTAGCCCTCCAGGCTCGGTACCTTTTCAATACACTATTCATAGCCTCTTCATTCGCTGTTACGAATGGACTTCCACAACAGTCTCGTAAAGCTGGAACTAACGATCCGTAGGCTTGCTCAATTTATTGACCTTCCCACTGGCAATCCTTCCAATGGTAATTACGTCAATCATCGAAGCCTCTGTAGCTGTGAATCGCTTAACTTCATTTTTGACTGCTGAAGAGTTACAACCAGATGCAGTCATTTATAAAGGTGCCATTGAGGAAGAGGGCGAAGAATCGCTCTCTATCCGCGACGGAACTTTCTCTTGGGATAGGCACGCTGACCGCAACGTCTTGGAGGACATTAATTTCTCCGCCAACAAAGGTGAACTTACCTGTATTGTTGGCCGTGTTGGGGCAGGAAAATCCTCCTTTTTGCAAGTACTTCTCGGCGACTTGTGGAAAGTCAAGGGACAGGTAACAGTTCACGGACAAATAGCATACGTAGCCCAGCAACCTTGGATTATGAATGCAAGTGTCAAGGAAAACATTTTGTTCGGACATCGATACGACCCTAACTTCTACGAGAAGACGGTTAAGGCTTGCGCACTAACTGAAGACTTTGCACAATTACCAGATGGCGACGAGACAGAGGTTGGAGAACGCGGAATTTCCTTAAGTGGAGGGCAAAAGGCCCGCTTGACATTGGCAAGAGCAGTATACGCTCGAGCTGATATTTATCTCCTGGACGATTGTTTATCTGCTGTTGATCAACACGTTGGCAGACATCTGATCGAGAACGTTCTTGGGTCCTCCGGTTTATTGAGCGGTAAAACTAGAATACTGGCTACGAACTCGATCCCTGTCCTCAAAGAGGCCAATTTCATCTGTTTACTTCGAGACTCCAAGATTATTGAGCGTGGGACATATGACCAGGCCATTGCTCGACGAGGAGAAATTGCAAACCTCATCAATACATCCGAGAATAGAGATACTTCTGCTGAGTCTGAAGCTACTAGCGATTCATCAACTATCCTTGATTACGAGCGCCCTGAGGAGGATGAAGAAAAGGACGAAATTGAGGAAGCCCAGGAACATTTGACCCAAATTCGACCTATTCGTCCGGGAGGCACCGGCGTCAAGAGGAGAAAGGGCAGTAGTGGAACGCTGAGACGTGCAAGCACAGCAACCTTCAGAGGTCCCAGGGGCAAACTACGTGACGAGGAAGAGCCTCCCAAGGCTAGACAAGGGAAGGAACATTCTGAACAAGGCAAGGTTAAATGGAGTGGTAAGCACCTCAACCCTTGACATTGACAACAGAAAAGATTTAACACTTGAATTAGTTTATGCCGAATATGCTAAGACCAGCAACTTGGTTGCTGTACTTATTTATCTCGGTGTTCTGGTTGGCTCTCAATCGGCACAAATCGGTCAGTTTACACGTATCTCGATTACTTGCAGCTACTGATTCCGTTACAGGTGGAAATTTCTGGCTGAAGAATTGGGCGGAGAAAAACGACAAGGCAGGTATTAACACTGATGTCGGCAAGTTTCTTGGTGTATATTTTGCTTTTGGCATTGGCTCTGCCGCTCTCGTAGTCATTCAGACCTTGATTTTGTGGATCTTCTGTTCTATAGAGGTAGGTGTTCCCGACGGGAACGACGGATTCTCGCAGATGCAACAATGGAAGCTAATATTGTGTCGGCACAGGCTTCTAGGAAACTGCACGAGCGTATGGCCTTTGCTATTTTCAGATCGCCTATGTCATTTTTCGAAACTACCCCAGCTGGGCGGATTTTGAACCGCTTTTCAAGGTATGTCATTGGCTTTTGATTCAACTCCTCATCGATTGTGTAGTCGAAGGGATTTGTCGATTTGCACTTGTCCCGTGCCTATTCAGTGGAGTTGGCCGAAGATGCATGATTTTCCTCCCCTACACCTTGCAGATGTATTGAGCACGGTGCATATGCATGCACGCTCCAACTTTCTTGTCATGGAGCCGTGCTGTCTCTACGCACGATTACTCTAAACTAGTAGCTAACCAATACAATTTAGTGACATTTATCGGATAGACGAAGTAGGGTCAAGTACAAACCCCGCATTTCCATATCTGTTAACATGCTTTAGGTACTTGCAAGGACATTCAACATGTTATTCGTCAACAGTGCTCGAGCACTCTTTATCTTGGTCGTGATCTCTGGCGCCACTCCGCCATTTGTCGCATTAATTGTTCCGTTGTCAGGCGTATATTATTGGGTTCAACGATATTACCTCCGCACATCTCGAGAGCTGAAGCGACTCGACAGTGTCAGCCGAAGTCCCATTTACGCACATTTTCAAGAATCTCTCGGAGGTGTCGGGACTATTAGAGCTTATCGGTAAGCATTACAACAAAACCTCCCGTGCGCATATACACGTTAGCCGGAGATGAGATGACGTTCGCTTGTGTGAGAAATAAGCAATTACTGACTAATTCATATTTCAGTCAACAACAGCGATTCACCCAGGAGAATGAATGGAGAGTCGATGCCAACTTGAGAGCGTATTTCCCCTCTATCAATAGCAACAGGTACGTCAAGTCAATCATTCTCACATCGCACCTTTCCCGTGATACGCGGTGCCCTGGCCATGTTGGTGGCTGGTCGACCACAGTCCCTTTATTGTGTACACGTGGATGAGAGCTCATTATAGTTTGTGGCATTCGGTATTTGGAGACCCCCTGTTAACACAGTTTTTCTATTAGATGGCTTGCCGTGAGACTCGAATTCCTGGGTTCCATAATTATCCTTTCTGCTGCTGGATTTGCAATCGTGGCAGTTAGTAGAGGAGCTGACTTGTCCTCCGGTTTTGTGGGACTGGCGATTTCGTACGCTCTCCAAATTACCCAATCCCTGAATTGGATTGTCCGTCAAACCGTCGAGGTGGAAACCAATATCGTTTCAGTTGAGCGTGTTCTTGAGTACGCTAGGCTGCCGAGCGAAGCTCCAGAAGTGATCCACAGGAATCGTCCACCAATTAGTTGGCCTGCTTCAGGTGGGGTACAGTTCAACAATTACAGCACGCGCTATCGCGAAGGATTGGACCTCGTGCTCAAGAATATAAACCTCGACATCAAGCCCCATGAGAAGATTGGCGTGGTGGGTCGAACGGGCGCTGGAAAATCCAGTCTCACATTGGCCCTCTTTCGGATTATCGAGCCGAGTCAAGGAAACATTAGCATTGATACATTAAACACGTCAACTATAGGGCTACTGGATTTGCGACGTCGACTGGCTATCATTCCCCAAGATGCGGCTCTCTTTGAGGGTACAATCCGAGATAACCTGGACCCGGGTCATGTACACGATGATACGGAACTTTGGAGCGTACTAGGTAAGTGTGATCCTAGATCAAGGGTACTCGGCGTCGTTGGTGGGACATGAGCAATCAGATCCGCAAGCGGCGAGTCGTACCAGCAAGTTGGCTAACAAATTCTTTCTCCAGAACATGCAAGGTTAAAAGATCACGTCTCAACGATGAATGGTGGTCTAGAAGCCAAAATCCAAGAAGGGTTCGTTACACCATTTCTCTTATCATAAGCTGAAAATTTCCACTTTTTTCTATTGACTCATGTCCTGCTTTTCCCTTTCCTTTCGTCCTTTTCGCACTACCTTTCACCACGTCACTGCCCAACGTCGTAGGCACTCATCATCACATGCCATATTCGTTGGTGGTATTTCACGATTTTGATTTACGATTTCCTTCTTTTGTTCCATCAGCCATCTCATCGAGGCTTCATGGCGAACTTTTGCCCCTCTCGTACTTCTGTTTCCCTCTTAGAAAAATATCTCGCCGAAAATACCACCATCACATCACTCACTTGCCTAATGGCACGACCCATATACAAACACACCAACACCGCCCCACCCCTCCCCCCTTGAATTCCAACAAAGAAACCCTTGATTTAAATTGTAAATAAAATCCAAGCTAACGAAAATAACCACAACACAGCGGATCCAACCTATCTCAAGGCCAACGGCAACTCGTCTCCCTGGCACGCGCCCTCCTCACCCCGTCCAACATACTTGTGCTAGACGAGGCCACAGCCGCAGTGGACGTTGAGACGGATGCACTGTTGCAGAATACGCTAAGATCGCCTCTTTTTAGTAAGAGGACGATCATCACCATCGCTCATCGTATAAATACGATCTTGGATAGCGATCGCATTGTGGTACTGGAACATGGTGTTGTTAAGGAATTTGATACACCGAGGAAGCTGATGGATGAGAGGGGGCTGTTTTGGAAGTTGGTAAGGGAGGCCGGGTTGGAGGGGAGTGTGAGGTAGAATTGCTGGTGGGGGGTGGGAGTGAGTTGAGTAGGGGAGGGGAACACAAGTCGGAGTAGTGGGATGCAGGAATGAGGGCCATGGTTGGGTGGAGTATGAGAAAGAAGAAGAGAAGAAGGGCGATTGCATGCAGTGGGGTCGGACATGGAACGGAGAGGATAAATAGTTGTGAGAGTGCATTTCGGCTTTTGCGTGTATATTTTTGCATCCGGTAATTGGTATGGAGGTGATGGGAATGATAATCGAGGAAGAAGTGAAGTTGTAAAAATTGTAAAAACGAGGTTGAGTGAAGCTAAAGTCGACGGAAAGGACAGGGTGAACATGGAACAGGAGGTGGAAAATAGGTGGTGGTTGCGGTGATATGTATGTATGGGATGGAATGGTATAGCGTAGTAGGGTAGGATAGAGTGTAGTGGGGTTATGTAAGCATAAATAAACAAAATTATATACTTTTTACAAAAAGTGTGTGTGTTTGTGTAGTTTGCTTGATAGTTTGTGAAGGAAATATACTTGGTGATTGGTTTCGAGGAATCGATTGTGTATGTATATATATGAGAGTGATTGAGAAAAGCAAATGGATTGAGAACTACTTGAGCAATGAATGGCTTGCTGCTCGCAGGGGGGTAGGTGGTTTGCAAGGAGAGAAAGAATGGAAGAGGAAGAGGGAGAGGAAGAGGAAGAGGGAGAGGAAGAGGAAGAGGGAGAGGAAGAGGAAGAGGAAGAGGAAGAGGAAGAGGAAGAGGAAGAGGAAGAGG